>PNEQ01041204.1:0-45415 GCA_003012365.1 Medauroidea extradentata
CTATTACGAACACTACCTATTGTGCACTGAGACCGGAACTCTGCAGGCGAATAATTCTGAAGGAGGGTGATTAAATTGTAGAATTTTATAACTCGCAGAAAAGTTAAATATCGCCTAAATTAAACGTGTTTACTGATTTAAAATGCTTGAATTCTTTTGAAGTTATTAATATCTTTCGTACGAATAAAATTAAACCCTTGGGACGTACTTTAGGTTTTAAGTTGTGCGTATGTTTTCGAGTTATTTTTGTGAGGAATACGCCTGCGGATTATGTTCATGTATTTAGGAAACAACATTCTCTACTGGGCATAGATGTGTGGCGGCCCTAGAGGACAAATGTCGAAATATTCAAACACCTACTCTGGTAGGATACATAATTATTAATGACGTATGTATTATGAATGAATGCTGTGGGCGACAGAGCAGCGACCTAACGTGCAAGTTACAAACTAGGACAGCCTTACCGCAGCGCATTGCACCGGGGAAGTTCGTAAGTTGCTCCTCAAACTCGTAAATTGTATCCCTTGGCGACTTCTATACCGCATGTGTGTGAGAGACAGAGAGGCGGGGTTTGAGTGTATAAATAGGTTATATATTCATAAATACACGCACACCCCCTTTAATTTTTATATTTTACAATCTGATAATATCCAGGAATCTATAATAACCGAATTTCAAAAATACACGCGTTTTGATATGAAAATACTTTTTTTATCCCAAAACCTCTTGGTTAAATTATTTTCAAATCAAAACGTGAGTATTTTTTAAATTTGGTTATTACAGAGGCCTGGACATTATCTCATTGAAAACTATAAAAATTTAAGTTTACATTTTTATGGATTTTGTACCTTAAACCCCTTAATTTTCTAAAAACAGGTTTCAATTTTCTGACTCGAAAGCAAAGCATACGACCTTATAGTGCTGTATAAGCAGATGTCCGCAAGTAAAATATCTACTCAGCTAAAATGTCTCATCGAATTATGATGAGTAGTTCAGATTTTATCGACGATTAAGTATTCCAGTCGTTTGCTCGACGTCCTGCCTTTCCATATCCCTTAAGAGAAATCTTCGAAAAACAATAAAAAAAAAAAAAAAGTATTACGGTTGACATAAAATGATGATTTAAAAAATACCTGTTTTTTTTTTTTTCGTGAAAAGTATGGTTTAAAATTAAACAACCGCAAAAAAAAAAAAATTGGAGAAACCCTTAAACATGTTTTTCATAGGCATCCTGTATTTTAAAAATGAAGAAGCACATTTTGAAGTGTGATTTCTACTATAGATACAATATTGGTATCATTAAAAAAAAACTGTCATACAACGACACCGTTCGTACGCCAGGCGAGGACTTCATGCTAGTTAATTAGTTAAACTCGACACATGCTAGCGAGCGAGGTGGTCTGACGTAACGTGTTGGACTCGCATTCTGAGGGATCCTAGTTCGATTCACAGATCCGGAAATCCTGATTTTGGTTTTCCATGGTTTACCGAAATCACTTCTGGCGAATTCTGGGATGGTACCTTAACATAGGCCAAGGTGCCAGTTCCTGTTCGTTTGTAAATGCGTGTGTAAACGTCTATAACGACCTCGCTGTTGACAGGACGCAAATACCAAAAAATAATCACAAAACTGACTGGAGCCCCGTTGACTACCGCCACACACTGAGAACGTTCGGCTGGTCACAACATACGTGATAGTCACCGGGGACGACTCGTCATTCAATTCAAGACTAGATGGTAATACAGATGTGAAGCGAGATGACTGTTTATTTGATAACGGCCAACTTCGCTGGATTATTAACTGTCTTGACATCAGCCCCACGTCCGCTTGGCTTCTGCATGTTACGGCATATTTCCTATAGTCTTAGTTGCCGGCTAGAAGGGCTAATTGGCAGAACCACGAGTTTGTATCGAAAATATTTTTGCCCCACTTTGTTTCAGTGCCTTATGAGTAGGGACTGGAAAATTTCGCGAATTCAATTACCTGCAGGCGAGAATCCATTGTACTAGTCATACTCAAGCCTCGTATATTTGTCCTCTACCTGCTACTCAGCGGAACAACAGACAATAAAACTACAGATAGGGCTTGAGTACATAGTACGATGGAGTCTAGCTTACAAGTAATCGAATTCGCGAAATTTTTCAATCCCTACTTATGAGCACATCGGCAGCTTTTATTCATGGTTATTAGCAGCGTGTCTTTGTTCAGACATGTCTCTCGTTTGACTGCACCAATCAGAATAAGATTAGCGAGACACCATACGTCGGCGAGTGAGAGTTAAAACATGCAATCACTGACCAATGAAGTAGAGCGGCAGATACGCGCGTGAGGCATTGAAACCAAGTGATGGAAAAGTCTTTCCGTCAGAAAATTGTGGCTCTAGTGATTGGCGATCGGTGTTCCCGTCATGTTGCTGGTCAAAGAAGTCATTTTTTCAGGCGTGTTTGACTGTGTTTTCCTTCCTACCGGCTTCTGTATTCCTGAATATTCTATGCCCAGACGACGACGGAGTCATTCGTACACTTGGATCCGCTCCTCGCCACGTATACCCGGCCACAAATCCCCGCGGATCTCATCCTGAATGTAAAAAACATAGACGGACTTAGCAGCCAGGTCACGGGTTCATCTAGGACTATTCCCCTAGCTCTCTCCCATGTGATGCATGTCACAATGCCAACGAAAATGCTCTCAACCGAGATGCCATTACTTTGGTGGATGCTGCCTGTGGGGAGAGAAGGGTGGCGGGCGGTAATATCCTTAACATATATCCTTATGCATGCGACATCTCTCGGAGAAAACAAACATTTTTGCTCTGTTTCCTATATTCCGGGGCCTTTCAGGGTCTAAATTTACTTTACTTCATTTATTTTGCTCAGCATGATTTTATGGGATTTCATGTTTTTGTAGTTACGTACTCGTCTTCGCACGCTGTCTGAAGTAGATGTCCCAGCTTGTGTTCAGCCATGTATCACGATTATTTATTTATTTTTTTTATTATCTGTTGCTTGCCGGATCGGGAAACGTTCTCACTACTTTCGATATGACAAAAGACTAGTGAGTTACTACTGTGCCAAGTTGCCAAGTCTCTTTCGAAAGCCAATGTGTTTTGCGTTCTTGACAGATGTGCTGTGAACAGTGTAAGAATGAAAATTCATAGCGAGATTGACACGTAACAGAATACACGTAATTATTTTTGATAGTTTTGAAATAATAATTATTTGTTGCTCTTATTGCAAAGTTGATCTTATAACGATTAATGTTTAAGCAAATTTTTAACCGACTTCAAAAATAGGAGGTTGTTATCAATTCGGATTTTTTAATGTTTTTACTTCAGAACTCTGTCATTTATAAACAAATTTGGAAAATTACTTTTTGTTGGAACGGGGATGTTAACAAGTAGGTCCCATTTTAATTTTATTGGCATTGTACCTTGGTTTTCGAAGATACACCAGGGAACTCCTCAAAATCTAATAGGAGTGAGTGAGAGATTTTGGTCAGCGTTTGACATCGAGGTCTACAGCACTGGTGAGGGGCGACATGAGGTGAGTATGGAGCAGCGCCGGAATGAAGGGGTGGGGGAAACGGGAGATCCACCAGAAAACCCGCTGACCAGAGGCATTCTCCGGCACGATTCCTACATGCGAAAATCAGGGACCCGAGCCAGCCGGGAAAATTCGAATACGACAGGCTTATGACATTCCAAGACTACGTAGGTACCTAACTATGGTCAAGGACTTCCTGGTCTGACTTGAACAGCGAAGGCACAACGAAACTCCTCAACGACAGACAGTACGGATGAGGAAGATAGGCACCGAAACTCCGTAAAAAATCAAGAAATAAAATATTTTTAACAAAAAATAACAGTAACTTAAAAAAATCTCCTATGAAAAAATAATACACTATAAGTAAAAATAATTGCGTTATTTTTAGACTGCTTAGCATACAATCAATTTATTAGGACAGTGTCTGCAATTATTGTTATTTTTGGAGTCGGTGCCAGACAATCGTATAAGAAATTTCACGAAAATTCCTCAAATTGACAAACTTTTTATAAACTTACGTTAGTTCGATAATGAAGCAATACCTAATGTAACCAGGTGCTTCCTTCCAAGCCCTGCCGTATACGCCCGCCGCTGAACCCCTTGCTGTTCAATGCTGTCATTGCGTTGATTAATAAATGCTTAGTTGCAGTCAACGTTAAATTTTCAGAGTAGAGTTTCTTGAAGTCGGTGTTATTTTTTGTTAAAAATGTTTTATTTTACTACGACAGTTTCTCTAAATCTTATTAATATGTTGAACGAATTCCTTTGTTACACCGAGGGAAATTTAATAATTCTCTGAAAATACCCACTAATAGTCGACAATATTAACACATTTAGATGTTTAACATTTCTTGATTTTATTTGATTAACTCGTTATTCATTGCACTGAGTTTTCTGGCCTGTTTGGACACATAATAAATCTACCAGTGACATAGTTAGTGCAGGAATATTTATTGGTAAATTTTTAAAGTGATTTACATTATGCTCTTCCTAATTTAAAACCTATTTTACAGCAGTTACTTTTGTGACGTAGCGCTTTATCGTTGGCTGTAGCGTTACAAGGTGACAAGCGTGAAAACCTCATTACAAACATTGCACGTATCTTGGTTGAAGGACAATTATGTGGTGTCGCTGTACGTGTATAGTCAAAATATTTCGCGGTTAAGGTCTCACTCTTTTCTTTTGCAGTTGTTTCGAAAATATTATTTTAAATTTAAAATAATGAATACGTCATAAATTCATTATTATAGTTTTAACACTTATATATCATCGTTTGTATCCGAATTTTTCTGTTGCAATACGCCAAACGGATATTAATTTCTGCCCCGTGAAATATCACATATTTTGTTGTCAAAATAAGCCAAGATGAAGAAAAATAATTTTTTACTAACAAACGGTACATTATTTTAAAAAAACGCTCTGGTAAAATTGTGTATCGTATGACTGTACACAGCCTCAAATTTTTTCAAAGCATTTTGTCAAAAAAATATTCGAGTTATTTGCAATTGTTTGAAATAAATATATACTGTAAAGCGTTACTCGATATTGGAAGAGACGTGTTTAGCGGACTGTCGTTATGAGGATTGATTCTCGCCGGTGTTTACAATTTCCTTTACTATTTTACTAGGTGCAGGTACATTCAAACACACCTCTGCACTGAGGCCTGCCCACAGTATGATTGTAAAACTATACATAATCTAACTCGGGTTTACCGCAGCGTATCAGCAGTCATTGATAAATAACCGTGATGTAAAACATTATAACCTGAGTGAAAACCGAGTATACCTATGAAGGTAAAATAATCCCCAAATGATCACTAATTTATTGAGTGCTCTGTCGCAAATTCGCGAAAGAGTGGATGGATTTGAATTCGATAAGCCAGATTCCTACTAGTTGAAGTTTCCACTGGAAAACATTTTTTTAGTAAAAAAACTGAAAGTATGAATGACCTTTTTGCTATCATTAGGGACGACGGTTTATCGTATGAAAACTTGACTCTTTGCTAGATTTCAATACACGTACAGCTTATTATATTATTACTGACTTCCTCTTGTACGTTGAGCTGTTGCCCTATTTGACTGAGCCAATAAGAATCCCGCTATTGTAATATTTGATGCCTGTTGTTGGTCTGCAGACAATTACGCTGTGTCAGACGTACATCGCCCAATCATGTATGTTGCAATTAACTACAGCGTTTTCAAGGGTATGTTGGCACAAAAAAATTATCACGATATACCAACATCTCTAACTATCATACTAGAACCCACTTTTATTCAAACTAAGAACACAGCTTTCAGGACTTCACGTGGGCTGCAGATGTGAACTTTCATAATTACTCTTAATCTAATAAGAGGCACAAGCTGAATAGTTGCAATAAATGTAGAGTGAATTTGCTGATATTTGCCACAGACTTCGTTTCAGAGCCACAGTTTAGAGTAACGTATAGTTTCTCGTAGAATAATGGAGAAGTTTTTCTGTTTTATGTTATTTCTTCCATGTAAAAATCAGAAGAGGCACTTGCGGGCGCTAAGTGTTTTTCTTCGTTGCACCACTGCTTACACGACTCTGTTTCAAACACGAACAGAGCCTTAAGGTAGGCAAAAAGCCTCAAATTCTAGTCTGTCATAGACGGGCCGTAACAGTTTTCAAAAGAATGCAAGATAATGCCGCATGCCGATTATAATAGTACCTTAAAGCTTGTCTGAGATATTATTTTTATTTTGCCAATTACTGAACGAAGCCGTTTTCAACGTTCCTATATACACAAATGGAGAGGTAAATCGTGCCAGATATGACGGAATGATACACGCGTGACTTAACTATTTCAAGAGTACGTAAACTCTCCGTGGGTTTGAAACTAGTGTATAGAATATAGGGAGTTTCTTGGATTGATACAGTAGGTTTTATCACTTCCTTTATTTTTTACAAAAAATTTACAAACCATCAATCAATTTATCTCTTATCAACGCAGATGTTATTTCAAATGGTGGACATCTGAGTAAATAGTCACTACCATCGTGGATTTTGAAATTGTTTTGCCTCGATTACGTTTTAAATAGTTCTGTGATATCCAGAAATAAACTGTCCCGTCGGTTACTAGTTAAAAATTAACAAATGCGTGGGAGATGTACACATTATTGGTTTGTGCCCGTGTTTTGCGTAAAATTTAGCGAAACGTCTTGGAAGGGAACTTTGGCGACACAAAATACAAGATGGCAAAGGCTAAGACCAAACTTAAGTACTTTTCATTTCCATTGACTTATTTATTTTTCATTTTGAGAAGGGGCGGTGTAAAAACATCTGATAAACTCCCTTACCACCCAAATTTTAGGATTGTTTTCACAGTTATTAAATTCTGAACTGTATTTCATACAAACGCTAACTTAAAATTGCAGCACAGAAAAACCTGTAAAATGTATTATTTGATACATCATTATTCAGGATCATCGAATGCAGATATTTGTTAACATTGTTAATACATCTAAGATAGCAGTTCACAAACCCGTCCGAAAAAAAAAAAACAGGTTGTCTTGAGATACATAGGTGACTTGGAACATTAAATAATTAAGTCTCGTATTATGGCAGTTCTTACTAAAAATAATTATTTACCGCAAATACCAAGTAATAATTGTTCGCATTTAAGTGCATTAATTTCAACACGCAGTTGCAAATGATATAAAATTAAAATTTTGTGAGATGTTGCAAGTTACTCCGTTTTATGGCTGGCCCATAACTTAAGTTATTTGACCTAGCCGTGAAGGCTATTTTCAAACCACGTGACTTTATTTATGTGTTTAATTAGAGTACGGGACAAGTCCACGGAAGGGCATTACAGCAGTAAGCATTATCCGGCGACTGTTTATGCAGCCCCCAAATCCCTCTAGTTGCCCACCTCTGTCGTCTTTTCACGGCTGCTGGTCGTGTTTGTACAACGCCAAGCGAGCCGAGGAAATACAGCTCTCCCTGCTAAAGGCTCGCCCAGGGGTCGTGTAGGGGAGAAGGGCAGGTGGTGAGGGGAGGATGTCGCAAACGCTACAAACAGCCGGCGCAGGGACAACACTTGCCGGAGATAAATCCGCTAACGATCATCCCTGAGGCACCCCGTGACCTCTCTGTTTTGTCGAGAGCGCCTCCTCCTCGGAGGATGACGGCATTCTCCGATGTTCAGGGGGGAGGGGGGAAGGATAATACCACACAGTAATACCGAGCATTGGTCAATACATCAGCAAGTTGCTATTGTCTTCTTGGTCGCCATTCCGATATGTATCAAGCTACTGCATCGATACGGAAACCCAAGCATCTCAAACTCTTCTACTCAACACGGTAAACTCTTTAATACAATGGATAATGCAGTAAACCATGTACACAAATTAATATTTGTTTACAGCCGCCAAGCTCAAATAAAGCCTACGATCACATACAATTAAATTTAAATGCAATGAAGACAGTCATTACCTTTATTAAGGCGATGCCACGTAGTTTTTTTTCCATTGGTACAAAAAAACTGAAAACTTTTTTGACGAAATGTTTATAAATAATTCAGAACTACTGGATTTGTTTGTATGGACATACTCCATTGCGAAATAAATGACTGTCACAAGAAAACCGAAACCCTATATAAACCCATGGTTTTTCCAGTATCCTCATCAGTCGCACTCGTGTTCCTGAACCCAGTGTGTCGACCTGATAACGGGAACAGATTCCAGTTCCCGAAACGTCGTTCATACTGACTGTTTGGAAAACTACTGTGTTTTATTTCGTCTCATCGTTTTTTTTTGTGTCCGACACTTTTGTGTTTTGTTTAGTCTCATCGTTGTGTCTTTTGCTGTAATTCTGTTTGTGTTTTTGTTTCGTCTCATCGTTGTGTCGCATGTCAACTTAGGTTTTTTTATACTTTTGTTATTTCTTCTATTTTCTGTTTGTTCCTTGTTTTATCTGACCATTTTCCAGTTTTAGAATTTCATGTTGTGTATGTATCCTGATGACTAAAGCATATTCTGCTTTTTATGTTTTCTTGTCTTATTTTTACTTTCGGTTTTCTTGTGACAGTCATTTATTTCGCAATGCTGTAAGTCCATACAAACAAATCCAGTCATGAACTCCCATTGCACAGTTCTTTCAAAGATCAATTCAGAACTAAGCGCAATCATACGTAGCACAATTCTATGTAGGTGTTATGCAAACTAATGCACTGTTTCTTCACTAAGAATTATTTTGCTTGGTTTTGGATATTTTCATAACAAATTTGATATTATTATGGGTGCAAAAATCTGAACAATTGTAAGGTACATTGCTACCAAAAATATAGGTACGAATTATGACATATTTGTGATAAAAAAATAGTAGGGATTCTGTGATACGAAAATTATGTTGCCTTAAGAAAAATATTTTCAAAATCATAGTAAAGCTACTGGGCGTTACCCACTACACCCTTCACTACTGGCTCTAGGGCATATGTTTTTTTTTTTTTTTTCGGTTCTGGGACAAGAAACTTTAATTAACTTTTTTTTTCAGGAGCGAGGTAGTACCGAAAACCATTTTTAATAAAGAAAAATATATATATTTGATATTTAAATGTATAAATTGGTTTGAATATTACATTTATTTACTTAAAAGTTTTCATAATTTAAAAACAAATAATTGTACTACTAAAGAATCTTATTGCTTTTATTAAAAATAATATTAAATTTTTTCTCAGGAATATATATAAAATATATATAATTCAGATGATTTTTGGGGAAACAAACGAACCTATGATAACTCTAGATAATTAAAAAACGTATTTATGAAACAAAACAAAAATGCAAATATTTTAAAAATTAAAAATGATTTTAACGATATTAAATTTATATAAATATAAATATATTTTGTATCAATATATTTTATTAAAAATGGTTTTCGGTATTACCTCAATAAAAAAAATTACTCAAAAATGGTTCTTGCCCTAGAACAGGCAAACGCCATCTGCTTTCATTATTCATCACGGGCGTCGTCCCTATCTGCACACACGTGGAGGGAATCTCGGGTCTGATCGGACTTCCTCGTGTACGTAATGGATTTCGCACTCACCGTCGGTCGGCTGGACTGAAGAAGACGCTCCGACGAGACATAGCAATCTCTGCCTTGTATAACTTCGACTTTCACGGTTGGACGCGAGCCAAACGCGCAGATGCGACCTGCTACGTCGTCTATAATTCTCGGTTCATCGTCTTGGTGTTCAGACACCTAGTTCTCGCCGACCGCTGTTGAGTCTAGGTTACTCGGGTTCATGGCGATGGCCTAACGATCAGACCATTCGCCTCCCACCAGGATTATCCGAGTTCGATTTCCGACGGGGTCGGTCCCCGAATTTTCGCATGTAGGAATTATGCCGGACGATGCCGTTGGTCGGCGGATTTTCTTGGGGATCTCCTGTTTCCGGCTCTGCTCCATGCTAACATCGTGTCACCCCTCACTAAAGACCAAGATACAAAATCTCTTACACACTCACACATTCATGGCGATGGGCTTACGTACAGGCGCCGGAAATGGAGCCCGGAACAATTAGTTCTAACGATACAAAGGATTCAGTGTTACTGGGTTGAACAACTTATGTTTACACACAATTGACGTGCCTGCGAAACCGTATTAAGCCCTCATCGATAAGGTTGCTGTGCTTCTCGAAATTAAAATGTTGAAACAACACTTTTTGTTGTGTGCACTAATCTTGATCGTACAGGTTGCGAATAAACACCAGTCCATCCTGAAGCTAACCAATCTACAATTTATAGGTAGTGGCCTGAAAATGTTGCTTTTTCTTTGGGTACAATCTAGATCTTAAACAACAACTGTAAGCTTGTGTTGCTTTCTCAATTGGTCCATTCATGTTTTGATGCCACCTGGAGAGCACTGATCCAGTAACAAATAAGCAACTAAATGCAAGCCTATTCATGCTGCCATCTGCTGGAGTACGCTTCTTGGAGGCTAGTCTACACGTCAGTGTACTTGCGAATTTTTCAAATCCATATTTATAAGTATAACCGAATTTATACGCAGATTAAGACATTCTTGTGAGAGTGACTAGGTTACTCGTGTATTTCTGTATTTTCCATGTCTACTCAAATTAACTATTGTCTGGAATAGGTTTCTGAATTTTATGGAGGTTGCTTCCTTTACCTTTAAACATTCTATACCAGTAAGTGTAGCGAGAGGTTTTCAAAAGTATTTAACAGCATTATTATGAGTGTTCTTAAGGATGGTAAGAGGAGAGATTGGTGTATCGGTGGAATGCTAGAGCGTATAATCGGGAGTAGTCCGAGGAACGTTCGTCGCGTTCCACACACGCCAAAAATTAAATTCGCGGGTCATCTCATCGGTAATATAACCCTGATTGCCACGATGGGAGACGAGTGATTCAGTTCATACGATACTGTCTGTAATATTCCTGGTCATTAAAAAAGGAACTCTGCGTGCGAGATGGCAGGATCATAAGAGTTGATACTGTGCCATTTCAGAACGCGGCAAGCAACACTAAGCTGATTTCCTAAAGTATTTTGGCTCGAGAATTAATCGTATTAGTGAATTGTTCTTTAGCAGAGAGGCTTAAAAAAAGGTTCCTTCAAAAATAAAAAGTTGCCAGCATTACTGTGCAGTAGTTTAAATTAATGCAATTATTTGACCATCAAGTAAATAAATATTATTGTGTAAATTACTAATTATTATTAAAATTTATAAAATACTATCATGAAAGAAATTAAGTTCTTCTATGAATCTACTTTCCTCAACGTGAAGGCAAATACACTACGAAAGTTGTAATCAGTAAAGTATATCTTAAAATACTAGGTTACTTTATTCATGTCGGGCTATCTTATAGCGTGGTGGACGTACAGCAATAAAGACTAGTTAAATCAAAGTTTGGAAAATACAGTGTCAAAATATTAATTATACTCACAATCGTTTCAGCAGCTTTTAAAATGTGTTCTAAAATTTGTGTATTCATGTCGTGAAATATTTCAAATTTGGAAACGTACACTGTTAAACACAGCTAAAAAAACAACAATAAATAAACGTTACCTTATTTATTACTGAATATGTACAGAGTTTTACGAAGTGTTGGAAAATTGTTCCACAGACGTTTCGTATCACCGAAAAAGTTCACAGGGTCACAATTTTTAAAAACAGATTACGGTATGAACGTAATACATAAAACTCAAGTCGCTCTACTAAATGCCACATGCGCATTGAGCTTGATGAGATTCTGGAAACTAATTCCTCTGATAGTCATTATGATCAAAAATGTTCAAATGTCAGTCACTGTGAAATACTCGTATGAACTCAGTATGAACAAAATAGCCTACATAAAAATCAAGTCACCCCATCTCTAATTAGTCTATTATATTTGTACCGAACCCAGAGATGTAACGCAACGGTAACACGTTGGACTCGCATTCGGGAGGACCCGGGTTCAATCCCCGGCTCCGGCCATCCTGATTTCGGTTTTACGTGGTTTCCCGAAATCGCTCCAAGCAAATTCTGGGATGTTTCCTTAACAAAGGCCATGGCAGATTCCTCTCCCAGCTCCTGTCATTGTACCAAGTTATACAACTAATGACCTTGCTGTCGACGAGACGTAAAACCCACTTACCTACCTATATGTGTACCTAACAATTTTATGGGTGTATGAATTTTCAACCGAATTGTTACCGGGTTACATAAAACCCAAAAAATTAAAATAAAAACAACAAAATAAAAGTGAGAAATCTAGTATTAGCTGCTGTGAACAAATATATAACATGTATACAGTTCCGGAAGGAAATGTAATCGTATCCAGAAAGGTGACACAAAAACCAAAATAATAGAACAAAAAATAATAAGTTTGTGCTAGTTTGTTTTACTATTATGGTTTTTGCGTCATTTTTCTGGATACATTATTGTATATAATTGTTGACAAATACCAGCTTTTCTTTTCTTTCTGTCTTACTGTGGAGTTTTTCTGTAACTCGGAAACATTCACTCGCAATGGCGTAAGTCCATAACATGGTTTATAATTCCGTCTCATTGCAGTAGTAGTTCAAATATCGCGTATTGTGTACCGAGCTCGATAAAACTCTGAAAATAGTTTCTCAGATACCTCGTGGACGTGTTCAAAAAATTCACAGACAGCTACCACTGTGGTAATATGAACCAGGCATGAGCAAAATACATATTTGAATCAAATTTAATGAAATTATGATAAATGATTCATTTAATGCATCTCAAGTGATAAAAATGTTTAAACGGCCGCCATGTTGAACATATGAACACGGCACGTACAAAATACGTGTCAGTTCAGCTTACTTTACTAAGTAATAAATGTGTACCAAATTTGAAGAAATTTGGTCTACGGGTTTTGTAGGTAAACACACACATACTCAAGAGTTAAACAACAAAGACACACACAAGAAGACGACATAAGCTTACTTTTTCATCTGGAATGTTGGTTAAAAATACGATGCCCTGTTAATTGCAACACTTCCAAAAAGCCACATATTTAGGTTTAATGAAGGCTATAGTTTTGAGCGGGGAAGCGACTACAATTAAGGAAAAAAGGCACTCTCATATTAATTTTTGTTAGTTTTAGTTTAGCAAGCAAATTGTTTTGCCGTGAAGATGCGCTTTTGAAGGTTTATTAAATTATAGTTGAGTACGTGTTAAAAAATTTAAGGTTATTTCCTGTTTTTATGCTTCATTTTGAAATCCTGTAGATGTCAGTTAAAGATTTTCGCTTTATGGCCTACTCCGTACTTCTAAATCTGCCAGTTCATTGACATATGAAATTAACCTCCTGAACATAATTAGCCTACGATGCCTATTAGGTTTACAGACGTTTTTTAAACTCTTTGACATACTTAGTAGCGTGAAATAGCTTCAACCAACTTCTCTTAGTATTTAACTTCTAAAAGTCTTGTTCGCTATCTCTTACATACGTCTGTGAAGGAGGGGAGAGGGCAACTTCACAGACGTCTCTTACATTCTTCTTCTTTACTAGGTACTTCTCAAGGCGTATCTCAGCTTATCTGTTCGTCCTGTGTCTTCACGATTCTTTCCTTGGTCTTGTCTAGCGACGTTACTCTCATTACGAAGCTAAGCATGGCATATCGTCTCCGTTTACCGCGACACATCTCCGATTGCCTAGGAGTCTTTCTTGCTTTGTATAACAGCTCGTAAATTAAAATTAATTGTACGCTCCAAATACCACAAAAAAGTAGTCTTACGTACATTACACTAACGAAATACTTATTACAGCGTGATTTTAAGAGCACCGAAAAAATTTTGTCTTTTAAAATATTTATTTTAAGACAAATATGTGACTAGACGACCGCCAAGGAATTATTGGATATATATTTTTATTAATTTTATATTCTTTGTGGCTATGATGTTCAATTAAAAATTGATGTTTCGGCTAATGCCCTGAATTATCCTGTGCAATGTTTCCTGTGCTTATCCAACAAACGTTTTATATTAGTGAAGTATTGTTTATCAACGTGTTATTTAAAACATTTTCAATGTGGATGTCTCATGAACTTAGAAAATTAAAAATTAAGGAGGCCGCCTGTCTAAGCCGCCGAGTGGTGCGCATTGTGCAGAGCAGATTATTCGAAAACTGTTCAACGCGCATGAGTGATATCTGCTTAGGAATAGCATTCAAAATACCTTACATGTGTGTATGCCCGTATCAGGTTCACTATTACTCATTAAATCATATTTTATATCGGCCGAAAATGGCTAAAATGGGTGTTTATGTGGTCCTTTTTAGATATGAAAACCTTGGCGCAGAATATTTCAAAAGGTATAGGCAAGTAACCTAAAACATACTTTTAACTTTTACAATACGTCATAGAATAATAGATATAGTAACCACTGATTGCCTCCTATAGACGAGTTGTCGGCGAGAAGACTTCCTTAAATTATTGCTACTGTATAGGGCCTATGATATTTTGTGTTATTGGTGGAAAACAATGGAAAATATCTCAGTGAACTGTGTAGTGTATTAAGTATGAAGCTTAATTATTGCCAGCTTCAAGTAGTATCACCTTTTAAACACCACCTAGCGAGAATTTAAGACGCTGGACGACAAGGGTTCGATTCCCAGACCAGCCATCCTGATTTCGGGTTAACGTATTTATCCGAGATCACTCCAGGCGAATACCGTGATTGTTCCTTACTAAAGGTCATGGCCGATTCTTTCCCTGTTTCGTGTCACGTTTGAGCCATTCGTTCAGTCTGTAATGACCTCACTGTCTACGGCAGGGGGTGGCCCTGCCTATGTTAGTGTATGGGAGCTAATTGAAGTCGTCGTTTTGGGTGTCCCATTATGGCAACCACCTGTTCCTTAAATACGCGCCATAAGAAATAGTTAGTAATGAAACCCCCGTACCAAGCAATTTTATAGTTAATCAATGTTGATTCTTACATTACTAATTTTCACTACTCTAAGGTGTTTTTAATTGTTTAGAGACGCATCAATACAAGTGTACGTAACCTCAAAACGCCTCAGCGCCATGATGGAACACCAAAAAAAACGCGGCTTCAACTACGTCACAACATGCCATCTCCTGTCTATTCTTAGTTCCATAGTCCACGGTACATTCAGCGCTGTAGGTATCTAACTTTATGGACCACCGCCCTCTTAGGTTCACGAAACCAATCCTCGGTGGCCCCCTTACTTATCTTATACCTTATCCCCCTTCCCTGCTGTCTCGCCGCCTCTAATAGGGTCCTCGTATTTCTCTAGGGAGCGATATCACCTACTTTGAGAATCACTGCACTCCCTATTATAATAATTGACGAAATAGTAACTGACGAGCACTTAATTATTAATGTACGCTGAAAGACGTAACGTGCATACTAGACCTTTAAAAGTTAATTGCAATAATATGAGGCAGAATATAGAAACCCAAGCAATGCCTTCAGGAGAAGAAGGTTAACAACGAACTACTATAGGTTTGGCTGCTGCGCGTACTTATTCCAGTGGAAACACTGCTGTATTTCATTATGATATACGGCATCCACAGAAGCGCGAGACGTGGAGGTGTTGTGTGGGTGTATTTGCAAACAACGCTGTGAGGATTACTTTTTGCTGTGTACCTTGTCGCGTAAACAAACCATCCGGAAGAATTTCGTAACACCTCACAGGAAATTAACTCTTGTGCGGGATGACGTCGAGAAATATCGTTCCAGTGTTTCGCGGTTATTGTGTTAGTGGGATTTTAGACTTCTATCACTAGACTCTAAAAACACATTAGTAATTCGTCGAGAGGATCGAAGTTATATATTATTTTATTACGTTTAGAGAACAAGTTTTTCACTATTTAACTTGAAAAGTACAGTATAACCCCGAATGAAATCCCCCTCGAATAGGTCAATTTTGACTAAAGTGATTTCGTTTGAAAGTTTTGCAATAAACGCATTTTCAGTCCTTGTTCATTCCCCCTGAGTTTGTGTTGACTGCAGTCCTGTTTCTGTCCAGTCCCTAGCTGTACTCTAATAAGGATATATATTGCACTAATTGTTTGGTCAGGTCTGCAGATACTGTACATACTTAAACATTAAATCAAGATTCTGTAGTATTTTTTCTGGAACTCCCTGGGATACAAGTGTATACAACAGTGTCCTTGAGAACGATCTAATTATTTGTTTTGAATTACACATTTAACAGTCACTAAAATGAAAGGACAACAGCATTGAATGTCAAGACACATTTTCAATTTGCAAAATGTAGAGCAGTTATGTTTTCTTAGCCGGCGAGAAACAGACCATTGATACTTGTATGCGCCTTTTGTGCGGTAAGAAAATTGCACCATAATTAGATATGATGGTTTATCGCGGAAAAACTTGACTGTGTGTTAGGTTTCAACGCACGTTCAACTTATTAGATTATTCCTTACTTTCACTTGTACGTAGAGCCGTTACCCTATTTGACTAAGAATCTCGCTATTATTGTAATTCATGTCTATTATTGGTGCTAAGACAGCTACGTTGTGTCAGCAAATCATACATCTCACAAGAAACTACAGTGTTTTCAAAGGTTATACGTTGGCACAAACAAATTTCGCGATATACATAATCTCTATAACCATAATGAACTAAGTACGTATGTGGCAAAAGTCCTCGCCAGCGGACTTGGCATGACAGAGTATTCCTTATTTATTATCATAGGTTGCCCAGAAATAAAAGAGATTGTCACCGACTGTTTCAAAGCTTACGACATTCTGACACGCACCTTAATGAAACATTCCGTAATTTATCCATGGCTACAGACTATAGTTTATCGCGGGAAAACTTACCTGTTTGTTATATTTCAATACACATTCAGCTTATTAAATTATTATTGTCTTTATATTGTACGTTGAGCTGTTGTCCTATTTGACTGATCTAATAAGAATGTCGATATTGTAATATTATATGCCTGTTATTGGTCTGTAGACAGCTACGTTGTGTCAGACGTGCATCACCCATTCATACGTGTTGCAAGAAACTACAGCATTTTCAAGGGTATGTTGGCCAAAAACATCTTCGCGACATACCATCATCTCTATCCATGGCTAGTTACTAGAATAACTTACGAAACGGTAAATATAAACACAGCCTCTCTTTAAATTGATGGTAGATATTTTAAATGGATGCAGGGGGATTATGGTATAAGTATTTTCGTCGAACGTCATGTTGGAATCGCATACATCTGCTAATACGAACAAAAACACTTTTGCAATGGAAAGCGAGCGAGGAAGATTGGCGATTGGGAGCACGACAGTGTTCCACATGTCAACATTAGCATGGGTCGCGTTTCTTAACTACCGCTAGTCATATCAGCCTTATAATTAGCACCTATTTATTTCAGGAACATACATCTGCTCGCGAATACTGAACTTAACCCACGCATAATGGGTTGCGTACGAAATGTCATACGTAATATTACTTGTAAGACTACAACACAAATTACTTTCGAAACGAGTTTACACAATCTACAACACAATATTTTTTCCTGTGTGTATAATTATTCGATAGCACTGGCAGGTATCAAATAGCCACGATATTATCAAATAAAATAGCTACGATGTTAACTTCAACTCTACAAATTATTTTTAGGAAAAAATTCGGTGTAGAGCACAATGGATGGGAGGAAAAGGAGTACGGTATAATTTTCGATGTTTATTTTCATTGATTTTCTATTAGCAATCTAGATATTATGATTTTAGTTAATCCTCTAAAATTAGATTACAATATCAGCATTTGATAAGAAGTACGATAATTACTTTCACGCAAATTGTATCGTTTTGCTGCAACGTTGTATGTTCTCATTTAACGGAAGATGTGCTTTTTACAAAATTTTACGCAATTATTTATCGCGAATGTCGGCATCTTGCACGAGTGTATCATCCATTTTTATCGTGTGAATCTAATTTAACGTACGATATGGAAATAGAATAGCGGCTCAGTTTATTTGTACAGAAATCGTAAATATCGGTAATAAAGCCAATGCTCACATAAATAATATTTAGACGTTGACGTGATGGGTTTTCTACAGCAGGCACATTATATACAGTACCACGACTGCGGTTTAGTGACTGTGCACGTGTGCTGTGTGTGTGGGGGGGGGGGAGGGCAGAGGCAAGAGGGGCATTTGCTCCGGGCCGCGCCTTAGAGGGCCTCACTTTTGAATTTGAAATAAAAATAAAGGAATTAATAACTGTGGCAGAGCAATTCGAAGTATTCACATAGTTTTGTAAGAACTGTATTTTAGTAACTTACATTATATTTTCTGTGCTCGCATACATATTTGTAATATTTCTGCATTTTATTGTGGTACTTGTAATGTTTAAATTAGTGACTATCCCAATACAAAGATAAATATGCCATACCTCAAAAATTATCACGGCATCTAGAAGGTAAAAAAAGGTTTATAACAGGAGAGGGCTCCGATTTTTATTGCCACGGGCCACACCTTCTCATAAAATGGCCCTGATCGGCAAGCTACAAGCAACTCATGTTTGCGCGACATGCCACAGAATTATTTGCGCAACACTTCTGACACCATAATTTACTTTTTAGGGTTTACTTGTCCATGATTCAACGCCTGGGGTTGAGCCACTAGTAAACGGCAAACACTTTCAGCCAGATTTAAATGATGTCAGATTATGTCGAAAAATTGTTTAACACGTAGCATATTTAACTATTTGCATTAGGGGCACGTGCATTTGTGTCTTATTTTGTATTTTAATTTGAACGCATTTTGGACACCCTCCGGCACACAACTGCATGCATATACATGTACACGCTCATACGCGCACGCACACTCTTACACACACATTTGCACAGGAATAATTTCTGCTCGTAACATTGCTTCACGTTGGCTTTGCTGAAATGCATTTCAAAAACTGTCTTTGCGAAGAGTACAACATTTATCTTCGAACGAATACCGACGGCGACTTACGTCAGTTTCTAGTATTGTTTGTGAAACACTGTACTGCGAATACCTCACTGTTTAAGCTCCGTGTTGCTCGCTGTCGAAGCTACTGTCAAACGAGACGATATATCTAAGAATAAAGATATTTTGGCCAGAACTTAGCAGTTAGTGGGACCGAGCGCATGAGCCGTGCTGCAGCGTGGTACGTAAAGTATTAAACGTGTTTCCAATATGTGTATCTATGGATAGAAAAACACTTAAAACTATGTTTCCGCCATTTTAAAAATATCGTCCGGTTATTAAAAATATGATTATCGAGCTATTCAAAAATTGTTTTAAAAAATGGCCTTTTCTCGTTGCTTTATCTGGGGAAATGCCAATCGTAATAATAAAACACATTTATTCAAACCTACAATGGACTTTATCACACGCTTAAAAATAACTGGATCATCGCTTAAAGTCCCATTGGAAAACACTTTCTACGCTAATTAAATATTTCGCACCTAGAGGCGATGAGGTGTTAGACGCACATGTCAGTTTACTTATCGCCTTCTCTGTTTTCGTTCCTCAAACGACAGAAAAGGAAGCTATCGTTCAAATAACTCTTAACAGTAAGTCTTAAGCACGGCCGTATAAGTACAGGTCTGGACACTCGCCTACCTACTAATGTATTTTGCTTGACCTCCTTGTTGTTTGGCTGCAGTTTACCAAGTTACCGAGAGTGTTGTGCATCTTTGGCGTTGCAGGCATAACGGTCGGGCTCAAGCTCCGTCCACTTTTTTACATTATTTACATTATAAAGTGAATAAAGATTGCAGGAGCCATGCTTTAGGATTGTGAGTGATGAAAGTATTACATGAATTGATAAAAATTAGTTTTGATACTTTTTTTTATCTTAGTGGGAGCGAAGTCGGTGAAGTTTGAGCCCGACCACCCTGATTGCAGCGCCAAAGACGTACAACACTCTCGGTAACTTGGTGAACTGCAGCCAAACAACAAGGAGGTCAAGTTTCTAGGCGAATGTCCAGACCTGTTCTTCTATGGCCGTAGTCGTGAGCAACAGAGATGGTGAAGTGAAGTGAGTATAGAGCATAAAAAGAATACGCGGACAGTGTTAATCCTACTACAGGTTAGGTAGCTCTATGTTACTAGTTAGGCACGGGACAATTTTCGCCGCTAGTTTCGCTAGTGCTGATATCAGTAACGGGGCTATTTCATGCTGGCGCGAATTAAGCGAACCTCGACCTTCGGTAATGTTCAGTTTTGAACCCGAAGTTCGCTCAATTAGCACCAGCATGGATTAACCCCTACCGATTTCAGCACTACTAGCAGCAGAAATTGTCACTTACTAAACTCATCCATGAAATAATCTGTTAATATCGTAACTTGTAGTAAAATTTACTTCAATGTGGGTAACGAGAGAACCTCTAGAAAACCCGCCGGACAACGGCAATGTACTGTACGTCTAGTTAACCGTGTGTAAAAATCTAGAGCGACGTAACCAGGAATCGATCTCAGATTGGTACGACGAAGAGGCTCACATCATATAGTTTCATGCATTTGTGAATAGAGTTGACCAAAATAGCTATTATACCGAGATGCTAATTTAACCCGTGTGGAGATGGAATAACAGAAATGTATCTGAAACAGGTTATGTTTGAGTAGATTGTTTATGAATGTTACTAATTTCAGTGAGCTTCTAATTTTTACTTTGAAATAAACGCTTAAGAAAGTTTGGACTGTAAAATATATTTTCGTGAAGCAGCCATAATCATGCCTTCCTCGTCTAGATTCATAATGGAACTAAGATACTTACACTATACCGAGAATTCACACTGAAATACAGTATATAAATAATTATTTCAATTCCTCTTCAAAATTACATTACGGTATGATTTTATGACTTATCATTATTGTTATAAATACGCACACTTTTTTTATTTTTGCAGCTGCAGTTTTAACATCATAAAAATATTCTTTTGTGAAATATCATACGTTTATATGTTTATTAGGTAGGTTATATTTCAGAAAAAAAACACCAAATACATAGAAGTATATAAGTTTTTATAATAACTGAAAACTAAGTGATACTTTTTTTTTTGCAGTAAAGATAATCACAAACGTGTACAAGGTGTTTGGTTCAGTTATAAGGTTTTTTTTTTTTTTTTTTTTTTTTTTTTTTTTTTTTTTTTTTTTTTTTTTTTTTTTTTTTTTTTTTTTTTTTTTTTTTTTTTTTTTTTTTTTTTTTTTTTTTTTTTTTTTTTTTTTTTTTTTTTTTTTTTTTTTTTTTTTTTTTTTTTTTTTTTTTTTTTTTTTTACAATTTCAGTGCTTTTAAATCAATTTATAGGGATGGATATTGCGTTAATCATAAAAACGAATCTCAAAAAGTTGAATATATCCTGATACTATCTTCCAAAGTCTCCCTACTGTATTCTGGCCGTGCTGTATCATAAAACATTGATTTACTCCGTACCAGCTCAGTTATCTCGTCACAGGACATCTTCATTTGTTGGTTAGGTACAGGGATCCGTGTATCGACCACATTTAAACGTACGTGTCTGCTCTGCAGATACTGCCATGTATTTTAACAGAAACAGACCCTCTCTCAGACAGTTCTGCGCTGTCCTGCCATGTCACCTTCGTCTTAACCTGAATTCCGCCCACATCACACTCTGAAGTATGTGTATTGGACTGAATACCGCTGCGGTATTGTGGTCAGATAAATGGATGAGCGGTTTCAGTTCCCGGTAGAATACCCTTTTCCATATTTGCATTTGGGAAACGTGATCAAAATTGTTCTTTGCCGGCAGGATTTCTTGAGATACTCCCGTATCCCCTACATATGCTTTTTGTTGCTGCCCTGCCCACTCCATGCCTTCCTCCAACAATGCTCAAGATTTCTCTGAATAAGCAATCTTTTCGCTGGTAGATCGCCTTCATGAGACATTCGGCGTTGGCCCTGTAATTTTATGACTTATTATTTAAAATAAAGACGTGTTGTGCCAGTCCGCATATTCTGAATCAATATTATTTCGGTACAAAACATTGTTTCACTTTAGGTATCCCCTAATTGGTCAAATCACATAATATATGTACGTCAAGTCATTTAAGTTAAGTCTTTTTAGTCTCTTCTTAACTGATTTTGGTATCATATAAAATATTATGTGAAGTGGGCGTTCTGAAAGTGGCGTGTACTTCTAAGGTCCTCACATACGCTTCATAATTGCAGCTGAAAGTACAAACTGTGTTGTTAGGACTCATAAACTTCAAACAGGTAACAACAGTTGCTACTCGAAAAGGTACCATGTGAAGTTCAACGATTTTCTGTTTTCCATGCACCAAGTCGTTTAAGCGCTGACCAAATCACTTCACTTCACTTCACTTACTACTTCACAGGAGCGGCAGACAGCCAAATCGTCTTCAGTCGGTCAATTTGCTTAGCTGCCAGCCGTCATGCCGCAACGGTTTCAATAATTGTTAATAGATCGATAAAATTGTAAGAATTTGACTCATAAATTCAAAACAACAAGCTGAAACCTTACCTGTTGTGTTTAGAAATCTCCCTAGTTAATGACACAGATAGTATAAAGAAACCCCAACATGAGTTTCTCACCATTTTAAATAGGAAGTAGACCACATTGGTTTATTGTCAGAAAAATAAAAATTCAGATTCTAGGATTGTTGTTAGCACTTGAAGCATTTTTTTAAACTATTCACCGTTAAATATTCTCTCCTAACATACAATATCATCAACATTATCGTCAATAGTCTTTGCGAGAAATGTCAAGGAACATTCGATTTATACATGCAGCGAGCTATATGAAGTGGTCAATTTCTGCTCACTTAGAAAAGCGTAGAATTTCATCACATTTTATAGTTTTTAGTGTGATGCTACTTCTATGCGGAAGCACTATAAGTTGAAGAGGCCTCTAATGCAGGAAAAGACTTCACTTTTACAATGTACGGAGAATAATGATGCAGAAATTTGGAAATGTAAAGATACTGAACATAGTTTCGAAGCAACTTGTAAATGCAAACTTCAACACTGCTGCCCTCCCAGCTCCACGAATTTCTGCAGTAGCCAAGCAACACTCGCTTGGTGTGATTAATCAGTTCAGCTGTGGTGAGATATTGATTATCCACATATCAAACGGGATTGTAAGGTTGAAATTGGTTGTCTCAAGACCAATTTCACAAATCCACAAGTCTACAAGTTACAAGTAAATTTACTTGCAGCTTGTAGGAAATTATGTATTTCTGTTTCACAAATATACAAGTAGTTTCCAGAGCCCACAAGTAAAACATACACGTTACAAGTGGTATTTTGAATAGTTACAAGCATTTTTGTTTCACAAACATTTGCGCTTGTAAAACAAACTTGTAGAAGTAATATTTTTCTGACAAGAAAAGAAAGCTGGGTAGGAATTTCTACAAGTTGGGTTAGAGGTGTGTGTTTACATACAATTCACCATTGTAATATCGAAAAATTTTAGTAGCGACTCAGAAGAAGATGCCAAAGTAAATAATAAAATGAGAATACTACGACGTGGAAAGGAGTGTATGAAAATGCTGTTTGAGATAATGTTTGAGTTTAACGAATAGATTACGGCCTTTCCTCACTGTACAAGACCAAGTGCCGTAGCCAACTTATGTATCGGTTTTACCTTGTCTTGTTTTAATTTGTCTGAGAATGCCCCAAACGTAATTTCTTTGTCTTTTTTGATTTTACTAACAACACACAACGTATCATCGGTTGGCTTCGGCATTCGGTTTACTTGTAATTTCCTTACCATGGCGAGTACCAGAATTTAAATTATTGTTGTATCTATTTGATGATATGAGCTACAACATTTTATACTATGATTTTTAGAGGCAAATTTTTCAACGTTCCTGATTTCCTCTTTGTATCGATTAGTATATAAAAACACTGTTTATGAGAATAAACTCTGCTCTTATGATTTAACACTTGGAAAGTTTTCGCATTGTTAAGTTTAAAGTTCATCTAGCCAATCACGTCAGTTCATATTAATAATTTCATTGTTTTTTGTTTGGACGTTTTATAACTTTATTTATAAGTATTTTGTGAATTTTTATTTGGGATTTTTCTCAATATAATACATAGAAGCACATTCTTTAGAAATGTTATAGTTTCTTGGAACAATTTACAGATACGATAATTTTCATTATCTTACATTTTATATGATAATGTTGAAGATAATATTGTTACTATATTTGAATCCTTTAGAAAATAAATAACATGCCCTTTTTACTAATGAGAATCTCACAATATAATTTTGAATTATTGCTGTAATTCAATATAGCTGACCTCAAATACAAAATGGCGGAAAGCTTGCGTTTGGATTTTTTGAGACTTTCTGTGCCATGGACTAGTAAATGTTGTACCACAAAATTAATGTTTCAGCTTGTTTTTAATCTGCGGGTTAACTTTAAATTGACCGAATATAACTGTACTAAAAGTTACGATAGTTTGGACGAGGACTGCTTCTCATAGCGTAATAAACGATGTGTTTATTGATGGTTTCAACAAAATCATTAATACAATTTAGTTTTGCGGATTCTTTAAAGCCCACGGTTACACGACTGAGTGTATTATAATAGGATAGTACTATTTACTCTCAATATTAAAAACGAAGCGGGGTAATATCACAAGTAATGCACAACTTCCTTCCCCTATAAGTTTAAAGATACAAATTAAGTTACAATTTGCGATCACAGTTGGCTTTGAGTCATATGGCGTGCAGTTCTGCCTTATTAATCGTACAATAACGGCGCACATATTTTATAACAGTTGATAAATGAAAGACGTCGTACTACGAAAAAAAAAAAAAAAAGTTCACAGACTATTCGAAATGGAAATTTCTAAATAGTGGGAAACCCTTTCAGGGATATAAAGTTTTTATTTGTTATCGAATTCGTGGTGATAAATAATTACTGAAGCTGGGGATTTCCTGCAACTTTAACCATTTAAATATGTGTAATTTCATTTTAAATCTATATTGTAACCTTACGAAGATGAATTTGGCATTACTTCAATGCTAAGTTTTGCTGTTTTAAATTTTTACTTTGTTATTTAGAACTAACAACATTTACTGTTAGGTAGAATACCTTCTTAATAAAGCAATAACATTAAAATATGATTGTGCCAGGATTTTCAAAATGCTAGTCAAATTAGAAAACATAATCGAATTTAAATCCAATGTTCCATTTAGGCAACATCTCCGTAGCCGAAGTGGTTACAGTAGCTTCGACTCCCGTGGTTTCGATTTCTAATGACGGATACCCCAAGAGTTTCTTTCCTTTCATGCGTAGGTGCAGGCTGGCGTGGCATGTAAGCTATCCATTTATTAGCCTCCGGAGAGTGATTACTTAACCATCAGGCACCTTTTACGGAAGATGTGTGGTTCAATTTTTGTATTTTTTATATGTATGAAAAATTTTCCCATACGTTTGTCTGGTAGATTTTCCTTTGTTTCCCCTTTGGATGCAAGGGAATTAGACCGCTATTTTTTCTCAGGTGTATTTATATTTATATCGTAGTGGAACGAGCTACAACAGTCAGATCAACGGGTCTTGAAGGCTTATAACGACTGCGAGTGTACTGTGAGTGCAGGTACTTCAATCAGCGTGGGCGCGTTCTGGGGCAGGGATTGAACGGAGGGTTGCCCGCTGAGGCGAGAGGTACAGATGTGAATCGCGCTTGATGGAGCGTACATGCCATGGCGCACAGCGCGACAGATCGAAGCGGGAGCTCACGGCTCTGATAAAGCTGGAGGGTCAGTCAGGTAATGAATGAGCCGCCCACGTCAGAGATTGGCGTGCGTCGAGTCTGTGCCATTTGCGGCATCAGCTGCGACCGCTCGCACGACCGACATGTGGCGTCTCTTTGCCAAGGCGCGCTAGTGCCTTCTGCTGGGTTTCCCCTCGACTGCGTTTTTACAAATCGATTTTCCCACCAGACGTTGTGACCATGGAGGGGGAGCGGAGAATGTCATTTACCAATCGGAATTACTAACGTCGCGTTTGCCGCGTAGATTGGAGGTTGTAAATCAACCCGTCTTGTCCTCTTCCAGTTCGCGAAAAATAACGTTGGATCTCTAGTATTGTGCTCTAATCGCAACTGGCGGTAGTAATTTAGGCCGGGATTACGATTACTCCTATCACCTTATACTTTCACTTTCACGTAAGTAGGTAACACCTTGACGAACACATTTGAACGGGGCCTATCACGATCGCGTCACTTTGTACTTCGTTCACTCTCACGTAACGAAAGCTTGCCAATGTCAAGCTTTTAAGTTAAAGTGACGTGTAAAGGAAGAGTACGTGATCTCGGCCAATAACATATCGGAAGTACTAATGTCTTCTATTTGTGCCTAATATTTTGGTTTTTTTTTTTTTTTTGTGTGCGTTATTCTTGTTTCATAATTTTTAAGGTAAGGCCTAGATAACTTTTGTTAGTTTACGAATGGTTCCAGAAAATTATTTAGGCCTTAACGTAACAGTCAAACAACATTTTGCTGGTTTCATGATACTGTATTTGTTCATAATGGACATAGTCATCAAGTATTTCTTAGGCCTAAATCGTTAACACGATAAAACCAGGAATTTTAGAGCAGTTAAAGAATGCATGTACCCTAAACTTTCGAAATTATTATGATGTAACGGTTGAAATAAAATGTACGTCAGTAATTAAAAATAATTGGTTGCTATTCCGACGTAAAATCTACGGTAGTAATTAACAATACTTGGTTGCTATCCCGACATAGCCTAAAATTCAAATCAGTGGCGACGGAAGGATTTCTTATAGAGAAGTGGGACAGGATCTTTGACATAAATTTATTTCCAAGTTTTACTCTGTGGGTTTCGAGTCTAAATATATAAAGCCCGCAAAAATTGTAATATTTTTAAATATTAAAACTTAAGGTGCGTATAAATGCCTATATTGTCCCACCCTCTGTTCTAGGGGAGGGACAATCTGCCCCTGACCCCACATTCCTCCACCCCTTATTCAATTCCAAATGAACTCTTTATTTCCACAATAAATTTAAAAAAAATTGTTAAGGAATAATAACGCTAGGGACTGTACTCAAGCTGCTTTAAAAATGAAATAGTTTCGAAAAAAATACGTTAGCTGAGCCTACCTATGGGTTGGGTTGTTATTTACGGTCCGATTTACAGAATTCAATTATTAGAATATTTTGTAAACTTATCTTGTTTTATTTGGCATCCTTACAGTTCCCTCAACTAGTTGAAACGTGGAACTAAAAAAACAGTATATTTAATATAATAATATTATCAGAGTTGCGCTTTGCATTAAACTTCCTTTAAGCGAGTATCGTGTGTGACAGATTGGTTTGAACATACTAATATAATTTCTTTATCAAAGTTTATAAAATGTCACACTAGATTTGTGTATTGTTCTTAACACTATTAATTTCAAGGCTTTCTATTCTCAACTCAACGAATTCTATCCCGACATTGCGAGGTTACGGCTTACGTCAAGAATCGTAAAGTGGCACCTCAAACCATAACGTTTTACGTACACATGAACGTAATAGAGCGGTAAGTGATAAATGAAAGTAAAGTCATCGTAACCCCGTCTTTCGTTCAGTTTACGTCCGTCCGTGTTTTGTACACTGTCGAACAATATTTCTGTGTTACGCGTTTTGTTTCAGTTTACTTAGGCGGGAGATATTCGTGATGTATTTTCTATTTTCACGCAACGTTGAAAAGCATGATGAGAATTTTTTTTTTTTTTTTTTTTTTTTTTTGGGTTTGCTCTTTGAATCAAAGAACGTATCTCGTTTGCCGAAAATAAATCACTTTCGGAAGTCATAAAAAACAGTTTTTGTATCAATATTTAAACTAAGGTTTTGATCACGATATTCGGGAAAACAGTAAACAAGTCTTCAATACTAGCATAGTATGTAATAATGTATTACTCTCCTAGAAGTTGTACTTAACAAAGTTCTTAAATAATTTTGTGTAATTGTACTAATATCACGGTCGGGTGTTACTTCATTAAATCCTGGATATTTATAGGAACATAAATGTTTTTCTTATTGAGATATGTATTTTTAAAAGAGTTTCCTTCTTAAGCTTCACCATACTGGATAAAAAATATTCGGAAAACTAGGTTTTGTCAACAATCAAAAAACATGTGTATAGCTATTTGTTGCCGGCAGCAGTTGCACCGATTTTTGCACAATTTAATGGTCTTCTTCAAATAAATCTGTATAATATAAATTGATTATAAACACCAAATCTTTGGAAAAAAACTTTCGTAATAGTCACGAAATAAACGGGGCCGATGTCGAAGCGCGTTCGGTTAGAACAAACCAACCACATTAGACACTCGGAGCACGTGACATTATCATACCTACAGGAATCAACCAGCAGAGTACATATTTATTTTACAAAGGTTGTGGTGACTGTAGGATTGGTTCCTCGTCTCTTGCACGTTATTGGTAGGTTTGTGTACCTGTCCATACCAGTCCAATGTCAGACAGCATAGAGCTCTGTATCGTCATTTCTACAAATCTACAAATTTCGCATTATTTACTGACTGCAAACTTGTCTGCAACCTGTAGTTCGTTCCTTCGATGTCTTCCACCAATGGACATTGTCGAAGCTTGCAAGAGAGGAACATTTTTTAAGAAGCTGCAAGAGAGGAACATTTTTAAGAAGCTTGCAAGAGAGGAACATTTTTAACCAATAATAAAAATTTTACACGCTAGAGTGACCAATTGCATGTAAATTAGTCAAATAACAAAATTATATCCAATAAGAGTCGGTAGCCATTGACATTACAAACTGTTACCAAGGATGAAAAGTTCAGTGAAGTCTATTCTGTTCCCAAATAACAACGCGTATTTTGTCTCATGGAATGGGCTCCTCAAGCAATATTTAGTAAGTAATTAGGCTAAATGGAAGCAGCATGAAAAAATAAGCCGTCCTGAAGTTTTCGTTTACAATTTTGCGGTCGATTTCACATAATTATATTCATTTCAAACTCCCACGAAAATACTACATCATAACACGGCCGCCGTCTGACGTCACAAGCCATCCGAGCGCAGTGACATCGAGCAATGTGTGACGACACTTAGGTTAATGGTGCTCGAGAGCTAAACACTTCGTCAAAATGTCGAATAATAAATGGTGTTTTGTACCTCGCACAAACACAATGTGAATTCTGCTGGCAGACTATTTTTTCCGTCCCAAAAAAAGAAACGTTGCGACGGAGATGGTTTAAAGCAGCTCTCCGAGACGTCAATGTTTCTGTGACATGCACTTTACATTGCCGTGAAGATCATTTTAACGTAAGTATGATTGCTTGACCTTGTGATCAGAAAATACACTACTATCCACGCTGTCTGTTCCACCAGAACTATTTGTTGCATGTTACAATTTATGACGTACAAATCACTGTAACTACCGTGAACCAAATGCTGTGCCGTACTGTTAGCACGGTAGACTAATTTTTTTTTTTTTTAAATTCTGGCTTAAGTTGGTCTATACTATTGGTTTTGACAGCATTTATTACAAAGCAAATACTGTGTTTTTATGTGTACCCCTATGTTATGCTAAAACAGTAAGTAAAGTCAAACTTGAAGTTTTACTTGGCCACAGCTATAAGCATTCTGCTCCTTACCTAATAATGAATATGTAGGCCTAATAATAAACACACAGCATTCAAAAAATTACTCTAGCGTCTATATTATTTAATGCTCAATAATTTTTCTGTTAGTTGTAAAAAAAAATGTGACGAGGGCTTACAACAATGTTGACTAAGCAAATATAACTGAATAAAGTGAGATGCAATTTACCTTATGGTGATTAAATAGATTTGGCTCTTCATGTGCAGGTTATGGTGGAATTCAGTAGTTCTATGGTAAATAGTATAGGCCTATGAAGCAAATAGGCTTAGGTGAAAAGCTTATACATTATTTATCAAGACTGACAAAAATGTACAGCGTATAAAACAACATTGATTCACTCCACATAGTAAATTTTTTCTGTGGGTAGTTATCTGCAAACAACACATTTTAGGTTAAAGCATACTGATTTGTTACATATTAACACAGGCCTAACCAGACTTCACCACTACCGTGCTGTGATAGCAAGGTTTTGTATATTAATGTTTATTTTGCCTTAATAAAAATGTTCACGTTAATCTATATAAAAAGCTCACTTCAGCAGAACGTGCCTATTTTGACACGTGTACACTTTAGCCTTGGCGCTTTTAACTTCGGAAATATTAAAGCGCACATTTATTTTTAAATGTTTCCAAACCATGAAAATATTAACTTTGTTCGACTGAGCTTTCACATATCCGTCAGCTGCAGCCATCGTTTATTACAAAATCGTCCATTACCAGCACGGCAAACAGTCTTGTTTATAGTCTAGAACTGGCCTGCGGCGTGGACCAATAAAAAGTTGTTTTCATCCAAGATCACGTCGTCTGCTATTTTCACCACTTTATTTTGCTTTTAATTAATAAATAATGTATTTATATTATATATTATATTAAAAATCATCATCCCGTGTGTTAAATTTAATATTTAAGTACATTTAACTGGCCCTTCACTTGGAATACACTCACGCTTCGCCACTGAATTACGCACGTAATACTAAATTACAGGGACCGTGTTGGCCGAATACTCAGGCTATTCGCCTCCCACCAAGGCGATCCAGGTTCGATTCCCGGCGAGGTCGGTCCCCGGATTTTCGCATGTGGTAACAGTGCCGGACGATGCCTCTGGTCGGCGGGTTTTCTCGTAGATCACTTTCATTCCGGGGCTGCTCCATAAATTATGTTTCTCCCTCCACCAGCGGAGCGCTGACCAAAAACTCTCACTCCCTCACTAACTGATAAATATAATGTAACAAGAAATGAAACACATACCTTTACCTGTGTTAATTGTATATCAACGATGAGTGAGGAATATTGCTTTAAACTATTGACACTCACCCTCTCGGTGTTACAGCAACGATTTTTATCCGATACATCCCATTCTCCGAAAGTTATTCTGCTGGTATCTGCTGGTATTTACAGGATGGTAATGAATGACGTTTAAAACATCCTGCTGCGAGATAGCCGACACTGGGACAAGAAGTTTGATATAGACACTTGGGGTCGCAATAGTCGGGAAACGCCTTAAAATTGGTGACCAAACGTTGAACATATGGTATCATAGATGCCCTACATCGCTGCATCTGTGACTGCCAGGCGTAACGTTCGCGCTACATCAGACCAATTAATTAAATCCACTTAGCAGAGTATCACCTGCACTGAAAAAAATACTTATTAGTCACTGAAAAATATTTTGTTAAAATGTACCTTACCAAACTGTTTTGTAGTGACCACAAAACATTTTTGCTGTCCCCAATAAAGTTTTGAAGTGACTATAAAACAATTTTGTAACCACTATAAAATTATTTTGTTAGGTCCATATTGACAAAACATTTTGTAGCAACCACAAAACATTTTTTTCTGTGTGACCCGCGTGTGCTGCTTACACACAATTTACTGGCTTCCAATCTGATGTCTTGTGCAGAGTGTTTGTGTACGTTTCACGCGCATCAGCGAAGTGTTAGTTGACACTAATGTGAAGCAGCGGAAGAAATGGGAGTATTCCGAGAAAACCCGCCTGCCAGCGGAAACGTGCTCCACGTTTCCCACACGTGGACAATAGGGGGGTGAGGCCCCGCCGGGAATCGAGCCGGGATCTACTTGGTGGAAGGCGAGTGCTTTAGCCACTGCGCCAACCACGCCTGAAATTTTTTTTATTCTGTGTACTGATAAAAAGTTTTAACAATTAAAAACATTTTTGTAAAGCTCTCCACACAGTTTTGTGCTTAGGGCAAGTTGCACGAATAAGAATCCTGGGAGACTACAACTACTATGAATATTGGGATGTCGTCTATTAAGTGACGATAAAGGGCGCGATTGTTGTAAAGCTCATCCCTGGAGCTCACTAAGAGAAAAAAAAACTGAAATATTCACGTCTGCCTATTTAACTGTCTAAGACGTGGTATTTTATATAAATTAATGCCAAATCGTCAATTAAAATATTCAGGTATTTTAAGTCAATGTTAAAAATCGAGAATGGAATCCTAGGTAAAAGTTTTGCCAAACCGATGAACAAATATTTTTCCAGAGTGACGCATACGTTGTGAGTGAGGACCCATATAATTTAATTTTGTTAAATTACCTTTTAACTGACGATACGGGATACCCTGACATAAAACGCAATAGTGTGAATGTAACATGAGTCTTGTGCTGTTTGTTTGAATACATGTCTACTAACACTAACTAATGCTAAGCAACTACGTAGTCACTAGACGTTTACTGTAATTAGTTCACGGCTACATTACAATTTTAGTAGAACACTGGGTACCAGAAATAATTACATGCGACCAAATTTTAAATATTTAATTATTGACTCACGTGGTCTTCATGTTCAATCATACAATTTAAAATGCAATGTGCACCAGCAAGCCTCACTGTAATAATTGTCATGTAATGTTTCTTCTAAAATAAATTTAACTTTTGACTTGCTAGTTTAGTATAATGCTGACAGTATTAAAGCGGTAGTGAGACTGTTTCAGGGTACACTATGGGTATTGTCTAACTACAGGTCCTCTAGTTACACACGCAAGCTGTCAAACTTTGTATGTCCGTAAAAGCGTTAATATGTGTAGCTTCACGTACCGCACATCTCCTATGTTCTCACCAACCATCTCACATTGTCCAAAGCTACATCACCAGGTCCTTTCTTCGTTAACCTTCCTCTTACACAACACTCACTTGACTCCATTACCAATCTTCCTTAAAAAAAAAAACTGCATAGAACAAGTATTATGATAAAATACCTCAGAACAAACACACAAATAGTAGTGCTTGCGGTGCTAAGAGAATAACTAAATAAATGAAAAATTCCGTCACACACACGGTCGTAGAAGAACAGGTCTGGACACTCGCCTGGATACTTGACCCCCTTGTTGTTTGGCTGTAGTTCACCAAAATACCGAGAATATTGTGTTTTATTGGCGCTGATGTTACGGCGGTCGGACTAAACTCCGTCCACTTCCTTTCCGCTAAGATAAACAATTTATCAAAACGTATTTTTTTATCAATTTATGAAATACTTACTTCACTCACAATTTTAAGAAAAGGCTCCAGCAATCTTTATTTACTTTTAAATTTAACAATGGAAAAAAGTGGAAGACGTTTGCGTCCGACCGCCCGGAAAACAGCGTCAAAAAGTACGACATTCTCGGTAACTTGACGAACTACAGCCAAACAACAAAGGGGTCAAGCAAAATACATTGTTAGATAGGTGAGTGTCCAGATCTGTTCTTCTACGACCGTGGTCACACACTCTGTCTGACACATGGAGTATACAATAAAGTAATTACATTAACTGAAAACACTGCTGGGTTTCAAACTATATAAACTTATTTGGCATGTAACGTTAATGTTCAATAGATCGTTATATGACAACGTTAAGCATACCATACCCTTTTGCACCGCAATAAAATGTACTGATAAAGCTTTTAAAAATATGGCGAAACCTTAGTTTCTAAGATGGCCACTGTTTTAGTTTTTTTTTCTTAACGGTTTTAATAGACCTAAAATTTTCAGTTAGTGCATTTAACTTGGATTAATGTATCACACATTCTTAAGGACACTGCCTACCTCGAAGCCACGGCGGGAGCAAGCGTAGGGTTATACACGATTAATTATTTTCTATTTCGCTAAGTACCTGTTGAAAGCACATATATGTCACCCCTGACTTTTGCATTCATCTCGGTACTGCGTACATTTCTAAAGGATCTCTGAAGCAGTTTTTTTTCAATACCCTAAAATCTGTCAGCAAAATAGCATTTTTCCTATAAAAACACATGAAAATTTCTATTCATAATTTATCTTTTGTTTGGAAGCAACATCACAAAACGTGACTGAGCTCCATAAAAACGTATTCAACATATAAAACCATAACTTTGCTGCCGCCAGAGCTTTGAGGTAGGAGGCGACCTTAAAAGGCTGCATAATTTTTCGTTAATAATATTCGTTATTTTTTAATAAATGAAGGATGTAATGTAATCGGCAATGTTTCTTTATAGAAACGTTACACTTTATTATTAGTTGCGTATAATTGGATGAAATCGGTACTGGGAATTATTTAGTGTTTACTATTTGGCGAGAGAGAACTTTTATGTTAAAATTAAAATTAACTTTATTATTTCACAGTTATGCTTTAATTTTTCGGAATACAATGTACGCAGTGAAAGGTAAAGTAATTAGCTACGTCTTTTCGCATACAACATTTTATTTTTTTGGCAACGAATGAAAGAGTACAGAGAAGGAAACGCTTTGAGGCTACGCATCAGTAGCCATATTGGATATTATTAATATCCTCTTTTATGAAATTATGAGAAAAATACGTGAAACGTTTTGCTATACCGTGAATTCTGTTTACTTGAGCTACAGTTCTATCACCACAGTTGAACTTCAAACGTATATTTACACCGCAATAAGACTAGCAATTTAAGAACATAAAATAATTGTTGGACTGATTGCGGTCTAAATATTGGTTAAAATATCAACTACGATGATAGTACTGTAGCGCAAAGTAAACAGAAACCACGCTATAGTAGCAAATTTCACACATTTTCTTCTCAGAACTTCAAAACGAAGAAAAGTAAATAATTCAATAATGTGAACAATGCGGAGCCTTAAGATACTTAATTTGCAGTAGCATACTTTGCAATAAGACATTACGTAAGTGAAGTATAAGTTAGGACATGTATTATTTGTTGTGATTCATGCATATTAAAAAAATTACGCTTAGATTCCTTTTAGAAATCTATGTTAGGAGTAACTTTCCTGTGTTCATGATAAGTAGAGGCATTTTTCTTACGTAGTATTAGATTTCTCGTCTGTTGTGAGAAAATAAATAATTACGTCGCTGTCCAAGAGATAAAATTATGCGCAGTAAACATTACAAAATACATTACTTGTCTATTTATTTAAAAACTGAGGAAATATTATATGCACAATAATGTAGTGGTAAAACAACTCGCCTGCCACAACGGCTATCCAGGTTCGAGTCCCGAAGGGTTCGATTCCGACTGCTACTCGCCACTATTATTATTGCTACTACCTCTGATACTACCACTGTCCCTGTTACTATTACCAATGCACCACTATTACTAGTATTTCCAGTACTACTGTCGCTGTTATCAGTACTATTATTAGCACCACAACCGGTACTACCACCACTACTGCTATCACTTCTGCCATTGCTACCGCACCACTACAGCCAGTACTTCTATTACTATTACCACCAATTCAATTATAAATCGAACCGTAATTGTGGACATACGCCATCGCGAGCGAGTGTTGCCGTGTTGCAGGATATCCCCACAGTAAAACAAAAATCAAAAGAAAAATAAAACCCAGTATTAGGTGATGTCTACAAACATATTGAACACGTGTAATTCCGGAAAGGAATATAGTCGTATCCAGAAAGACGTCCCGAAAAAAAATTGGACACCAACAACACAAATTAATTCTGGATTGGAATGTTTTTGAAGCTAGACGACAAAAATAAAACAACTAAATATAGTGTGGTAAAAAATACGAATAAATGTACGAGGACAACGATGACAAGAGACACCAATGGATAGGACCACAGACGACGCAACGAAGGGAACACATATGAAAAGTAGCAGGCTTATTTTGACAACAGGTGGGACATGGGACGTTTTTGGGACTGAGATCTGTTATTGTCTTCAGGCACATGTACGTACTGAAGTGATTGTGACATCAGGAAAAAACTTATAGCTCAGCCAATGACAGTGCAGGTTTTCATGTCGTCTTTCTGGATACGACTATATTCCTTCCGGAATATTATGTATTTTTATTTTTGTTGACAACAGCATACACTGGATTTTCTTTCTTTTTTAAAATGTTTGCTTCATTGTGGGGGATTTTCTGCAACACTGCCACATTCACACGCAATGACATATGTCCACAAAAGCTGTTAAAGTTCAAAATACTGATATATTACAATAATCGTGATAAAACAATACCCCATCAGCATCATAATCTAAAACAGGAAATGATGATTCTACTCCTTTGAAGAGACGAAGAAGTTAGTGGGGTGAAATTTTGACCTGTCATTTCAAGTTGATGCAAAAGTTTACTTTTTGATGTCATCTTATAGTTTAGGGTCAGTACTACACTTTTAGTCCGAGTGTACAACGATTTACACCCCAGTGGCATCTATGGAAATGGGGAGGGGGACACTAGGGGGTCATAGTCTAAAAAATGTGCAAACCATACTTGTGGGATATCAAATTAAAGGTTAAATAACATTGAACTTCAATGTGATATTTATTTATAAAATAACACATGTTTCAATGAGCAGTGGGGATAAGAAAAGTGGAAGGGAAAGTAAAATACAAAAAAATATTGCATTTAAAACTTGATAAAGTTATTTTAGTAAGCCGTGCACCAAGTAAAATGATTGCGTACTAAATGTCATCTTTGTTTTGAAATTAATGCTCTAAGATTATTAGTTATTTATTTAAACCATTTAAAAATTAGATCTTGAGTCTCTATGTGAACTTAATTCACATAGTACAAAGTCACTTTAAAAACGGCACAAAGCCACCTAAAATTACTTTATCGAAAGAAATGTAAGTTGCATATGTGACCATTCATATTGTTTTTTTTTTTATGAATGAAATGGTGTCAGAGAAAACAAACTGGGAAAACTGTATTATTTATCAAAAACAAAAGACAGAGGAACTTGTCTGTCCCCTTGATAATCCAGTTGCTGTACGTAAAGAGGGAGCATACAAAGACATAATCAACCTAGCTCACCAATTTAAATAAGTTGATGCTTCACCACATCCAGATAAAAGAACTACCAGACGAATAGTGTATGAAGACGCATCGTGCATCCTGGCACAAATCATATCGTCAAATATACAAGATTTCAGCTCTTGGCCGCGTCAAACAGCATCTACTGTAGCGTCTCCTCCAAGAAAGAAACCAAAACGAACTCCCACAAGTAACCCTGTGTGTATATTCTGTGGCAATGAAACTAATTCAGCAGAACATTATTTCCAGAAGCTGAGTCAAACAAAATTAATTCAATAAAAAACTGTTTTATTGGGAGATTATCATATCGCTGTATGCCTTTCAGCAGGAGATCTGGTGGCAATTGAAGCCGAGTAAAGATCATTCGTGATAAAGTGAACACTTGGATATTCTTATTTATATATACTTTCTACCTTTTTGAGTATTTCCATCGAAAGCTAATGTTAACATTGGCAAGTATACTATTTTTAATTAGTTGGTGTTTATATTTACATGTGGTGGAAATACATAAATAAACCAAAAATATATGTAAGGGAGGGTGACGAATTGATACTTTTTTGTGAATGGCCTATATCATCGGAATTGCTACACTGGATTTAACAGGTGACACTGTCAGATGATTAAAAAGAAGGAACAGGCTGAATCTGTTAATGTGGAGGTTGTGGTAAAAAAAAAAGTGAGTTGCTCCAATTCATCAATAAACAAATTATTGTAGGGCATATAATTTTTCCACTTAAAAAAGTTGAGAGATATGATGACAGAAACGTTGGCAGAACGTGGCATCTAAAAGACAGTGAATATAATTCATTTGAAAGAGAGAGAGAGAGTACGCAAACATTTCTCGGATCTAAAGGACGAAAAAGGTATTCAAGATCGTGTTTATCTTGTCTGCTCAGATAACTACAGATGCATGTCAAACACCAGAGGAAGAATCGCACACCTTACTGTGAGCTGCATCGATATTGCGTAAATAATTTTTTAATTAATACACCCATTTCAGTTTCAAAGGAAAATTTCCGAAAGACTGTGAAGAATTATCAGTTCCAACACCTGAAATTTTATGTTCACATTTAGCACATTCATGAAATTTATTGTCAAAGTCATGTTTTATTAACATAACTTTATAAGTAAAATGTGTTTAACAATTTCATGCTTATTTATTTATTTTTAAGTTTTTGTCCTCTTTTAGTTAGTATTTCAAAACAATTTGTTACGTTGAAGATAAAACAAATTTTACTTTTTTCTTTATAATACCCGTAAATTAAAATTTTTTTCCAAATTCTACTCTCCTTTTAATTCCGCAGTGCACTTAAATGTGTTTTTCATATAAATAAACACTGTATTGAAGTGTAGAGTAATTTAATCTTTACTTTGATATCCCACAAGCATAGTTTAGGCTTTTTTTTTAATTTTGACCCTCACATGCACTCCTCCCTATTGCCTAGATCCCCCTGGGTGTAAATCGTTGTACACTAGGACCATAACCTACAAGATGACACCAAAAAACTTAACTTTTGTATCAACTTGAAATTAAATGATAATTTTACTTTGCCTCAGCACTCCACTAAGGAAGTGACGCAGGTCATTGGGTGAAGTGAATGAAAACGAGCAAAGTCTTGTACTTGCGAGATAGCAAGTAAAGACTTCCGACTAGGTGAATAAACGCTAGTATTTGCTTGTGCTTCAAGTAAATACTTTGAGCGAAGTAAACACTTAGTAAACACACTAAAAAAACGGGTTGAATAAAAGTGGCAGTAAATACTTGTACTCTAGTAAAGGCTCGTTTGTTCGCGAGGTTGGTCAGACCCATGCTTGCAGTGTTTACTTGTTGGTGAAATGGCCGGTTTCATGCAGCTGCGAGCTCGAAAGCAGTACAGTAACAGATTAAATACTAACCCTAACAGTTGCAAACAATTACTGAGGTTTGAAGATGAGACCATAGATTTTCTTGCGAACTATTTCCTTGAAGATAGATATGTATATCGTGGAGGTGCTCTGTCTCCTAGGATGAAGATGGAAATATTTCTTAGATATATCAGTGATCTTGGATTTCAAAGTGGTGTGGCAGTAGACATAGGAGTTGATCGTACTACTGTTTGTAAAACACTTCTTTAGGTATTGGATCGTTCAGCACTTCCGTATTTGTAGTACTCGCCATACCAACAGCCAGGCTTCCAGGGACTTTGGCATACACGGAGTTGGTTTCAGTCTCGGCAACTGCAATAAATTCCTTTTCCCAAGGTAGTAGCTTTAACGGCTTATTTCCAGTTGCCTTTAAGTCTGTTTTTTTCTTGATGTAGGACTTCATGTTGTTCAGTAATTGCTTAAGTTGTGCAATGTTAATTGGCTTTCCATTGTTCTTCCTATAACCTTCCGTAACAAGTTTCCAGGCTTTCTCTTTCGCAGAAATCACTCCGGGCAGCATTGATTTGTTGAGGAGTACTGGATGATCTTTAAGTAGAGATACTAATAAAGCTATGTTGTCAAGCACGTCTTCGGTAGCCTCATCTTCAGTATCACGAAGCTTCTTAAACGAAATGTTGCGTCGCAACGTTAACGAACAAGTTGTATAAGTATGTAGTGACCTACAAGTAGGAACAGGGGAGGAGAGGGAAGTTAACGTGTTGGTACTTGAACACTGGCCTACTTGACTATGAGGAAGTCTTCACTACCTCTTTCCTCGCCGCGAGTACATACGTCTAATAAACTGTTAGCAAACACTTTTTTTGTGTCAAGTAAACTCTTGCTAGTAAAGTACTCTCTTATTCACCTAAAATAATAGAGAATACTTTACTCGCAAGTAAGGGCTTGCGAGTCTTAACTCGTTATTCACTTTACCCATAGCTATGAAATTCGGAACAGTTTTTTCATTTTTCACAGCACTGACAAGTTTACTGCATGATTTGTGTAATATTCTGTATTGTTCATCGTTGGTAATTTTCCCACCTTGACCTTATTAATCTTTTGAAGTCCTAATGTTCCCCATAATCTCTATATGTATGTGTGAATATATGTGTGTGTGTATATATATACACACACACAAAACATATATAATATTTTAAAAGTATTTGCCATAGAACTCATGTAAATTAATCTGCATCGTTACAAAAACAAAGCCTTAATAAAAGATGATGAATGGCAAGAACATTTCAAACAAGTGACAGAACGGCATGAAATCAATCACGTCGAGAAATGCGACTGACTACTATTTATTGCTGACCTCATTCAGTAGGTCACTATCCACGGCACGTGCTCACGTGACCGAGCCAAACCGTTACAGCAGCCTACAGGTCAGCCAACTTAGCCGTGTTTGTGCGGACACTTCTACGTTCACTTAGGGTGAATAATTAACACCAAACGTGATCTGTTAGCACACAAACAGCATCACAGATGTGTGGCTAAGGTCGTTAATGCTATCCTGTCAGGTTGATGACAAGCTTGGCCTAGATCACGGTGGATACTCCAGATTTTATAGCAGTGTGGTTTCGCTAGGGTTTGTCGTGCGGGGCTTACGTCTCCGAATTTGCCTTTCCTGCACACATAAGTAAAAATATAATTAAATATTCACAAAATTAAGAACTGTAGTTACACTTAAATACTTTATTGAATATAAAAATTACACATAATAGACAGGGGCGTCATTTGGGGCCACAGGGGGGGGGGGGAAATTCCCCCCCCCCTGGATTTAGAATTTTGTGTATAAAATATGTTTTGTATTTTTAAATTTAAATAATGCTAACTTAAGCACATAAAACTGAAGTTTTATCATTAAAGCATATAATTTATACATTCTTAATTAATAAAAAAGATGCAACAAGGTCACTGTTGCCGGAAAACAAAATCTTGCCCCCCCCCCCTCTCCTCCTAGAAAAACCTGAAATGACGCCGCTGGTAACATAATTTAAACCTAAAATAAATAAATCCATGTCACTTTATGTTTAGTTACTGTAACGTTTGTATATATATGTTTGGAAAGGTGGTTCCTTCTGTGTTTGTGTGTGTGAGGCTCTAAGTCAATAGAGCGCTAAGGGTGCTGTTAACCGGTGTATGTAAAACAGAATCACATCTCCGCGCAGGGACTCGAATGACGAGCAGTGTTTCAGTATTGTTCGAATGGGGAAAAATTACAATTTTATATTTGTATAAAATAGTGTTTGTTTTATGAACGTTACTTGGAAATGAATTTTCCTCATACAAAAAAAAATGGCGAAGCCAGTGTTCCCATAGTGGCATTTAAAAGTCAAAATTTGCATGTTTTAACTTCATACAAAACTTGAAAACCAATAAATATTTTAAAATAAAATAATTCACATTATATCTACATGTCCCGAGCTACTTCTTGAAGTATGTAAAAACCCATTTCTAAAAATGTTTGTATTTATAAAAATTCTAGAATTGGAACATTTTTGTTACTTTTAGTAATTTTTAAATACAAAAATATGTTATAGGCCCTAATGGATTTTTATATGCTTCAAGTTGTAGACCGTTAGCCTACATAAAGTTTGGATGTGATTTTTTTTTTCATTTAATTATGTTTACTGGTTTTCATGTTTTGTATGAAGTAAAAATATGCAGATTTTGACTTTGAAATGCCATTTGTGGGAAAACTGGCAGAGCCATTTTTTTTTCGTCAGAGGAAAATGTACTTCCAATTAACATTCATAAAATTAACACTATTTCATATTTAATACAAATAAAAAGTTGTAATGTGATGTAACGCCTAACGTTTATTTTATGAACATGGTTGGTATTTTCCAGATATGGCAAACTGGAAAAGAACATTTTTAATTTTTTCAGGGGCCTGCGATTAACATTTCAAATATTCTTGCTGAACTTAAAACATATAGTTTGCAGTGTGAATGTTTCTCATTGATGTTCATATTTAACGCACGTTAAGTAGTTACGTTAAAAAGGAACAATCTAAATTCGCGGCAACACAGTTCAAGCGTAGGTTCGGATGCCCTTAAGTTTTCTTTCCTTAATATTTCTACCGTTACGGCGATTTGACGAGACATAAATTGAAACACTTACTGAAAATGTATGTGTTCTGTTTAAATACTGTTTCTTCGCGGTCTATTTTCACATTTTCTTTCGATTCCTCTTTCCGTTTGTGATTCCTTTTTCTTCCAGAAATCCATTGAGGTTGACAAATTCCTCCGTCCCAAGTACACCTGGCGATGAAAGGCGTAGCAGTTGTTCTCTCCTGAAACTACTGGATCGAAGTCCTGACGTGAATGTACCTTGCTGTCGACAGCAGGGCGTTGTTCGACTTGACGAGTCAACAATGGTCGTACGAACGAGACAGAAGAGGGCGAAGAAGCATAGGAACAAGAAACAGAAATAATAGATGATGTAGCTTGTTTAATACATTATTTTAGTGTAAAGAAATGCTTAAGTAAATATTTACATGTGTTCCTTTTCCCGGACGCTAATCAGTGCATTTTAACTAAGTATGACGAATAACACACACACTCACACACACACACATATACATACATACATACATACATACATACATACATACACATATATATATATATATACACACACACACACACACACACTCACACATGAACCCAGCAAAAATCTACCAATTGCCATAAAATTTTTGAACATCTCCTAAGAAAAATTGACTACATATAATATCTGAGCCATATCTTAAATATGTCACCTACAATTCTCTGTATTATGATCTCGCTTTAAGGGCGCGGCTACCGCAATTTTCATCACCATGTTTGTATTTTTATATTTGTACCAATTATTTTTTTCTTGTTTTAGACACAAAATGTGACTAAATTTTCCTCTTATAAAAATTTTTATCTCGCATAGTTTTTGCGTAATGGATCGTTAAAGCCAAAATTTACATGTTTCCGTTTTAAGGACGACACTAAAACCAACTTACTTACCAAACTGAAAAAATTCACAGTGAATAATGATGTTATAGCCTACAAATTCAGCTATGTTAAACATCAAAAGAAAATATTTTTGTGTTTTTTTTTATATTGAATTTTTTAAATTTGTATTTATAATTTCAGCATTTGTATTTAAATACAAAGTTTTTTTTTTTATTATTTTTTGCTTGCATATACGCGACATTTTAGCCTGTGGCGACTTTATTTTTTTTTGGCTTGGTACGTCAGTTGGTTTAAGTGTAATCCTTAAAACGGAAACATGCAAATTTTTTTTTACTTTAACAAGCCATTACGCGAAAACTATGAGAGATATAAAAAATTCATAAGAGCCAAATTTAGTCACATTTTGTGTTTAAAATAAGGAAAAAAATATTTGGCACAAATGAAAAATAAAAACAATGTGATGAAAATTGCGGTAGACCGCGGACTTAACGTTGTGTATGAACTCAACAAGTGTCACTGCGTCTCTAAGGTCGATGATATCCGGCTCCAGCCATCCTGATTTCGGTTTTCCATTGTTTCCCAAAATCGCTCCAGGCGAATGCTGGGATGTTACCTGAACAAAGGACATCGCTGAATCCTCTCCCAGCTCCTGTCCTGGTATTAAATTGTATGTCAGTGTCTATAATGACCTCGGTGTCGACGAGACGTAAAACCCACTTGCCTTACCTTCTAAGGCCGACTTTTGCTCGTTCATCACTTTCACCATCGCCTCAAGGCTATTACCGTCGCGGACTCGTCTTAGAAGACAGTTATTATTGTACAGCCCACGCAAACTATAATACTCGTCACACTTGGCACAGGAACTGAACGCTCCAGTAGTCTTCTACACTAACTTGCTGTTAGTTCAGTGTTGCGTGTGCCTTAAATAACAGTGCAGCGGAATTAATGTTATGTCAATAAATAGCGTATGGGGAGCGCATATAATCCACCTGAGAGCAGGGCATCACATCCCTGACATGACAGACTGCGGGCGCCCGTAGACGTATATTGAGGCCTGTACGAAGGAGCTAGATATTATACCTGTGACGGATTTCGTGCAAATATCAGTGATTTCAGGTTGTGCCGTTTCTGGAGATTATATTTATTTATGGAATAACGTTGTTTTATTTATATACAAGGAAAAAATATTTTGTGGCAGCTACAAAATATTTTACCCAGCAAAATATATTTTGTTGTCACCACAAAAACATTTTGTCGACACCACAAAATTATTTTGTGGTTTCTATAAAATAATTTTTCAGGGAAGACTACCTACAAAATTTTTCTTTCAGTGTAGGCTACTTTAAACTTTTTAAAGTAATTTTCGGCAAAGCCATGTGTTTACGTCAAGAGTAACGAATTAATTTTGACAAATGCCTGAAAAGTACATTCTAAATATTTTTTACGTGTTATGAGACGAACTTTTTGCTAAGAAATATTTAAAGGCGTGTATTGGTATAACTTTGGGTTCTATTCAGTTTTTGAATGTTTGGTGATTACTTTTTAGGTTTTTGAATGTTTGGTAATTTTTTTATTGTTTAATAGCATAACAGATGATCGCCTAAGCTCTAGCAGATTACGGCACTCATAAGAAGAAGAGTAACAGAATTAGAGACTTTCAAGCACATATGAAACGATCTTGTTGTTCTCAACCTCACTTGTTCCGAATGAATGTAAACAATAACTGAACTCGCATTCAATATTATACTGACTTCATTCTCTGCCCAACTCCGTAATAACTCGAGGCGACTACTGGGTGGTTACTAAATACATGTCATATTCCTCCAGTTTAATGTTTGTCTGGGCGACTGGTTCCGTATCTCTCTCTCTTCACACACACACACACACACACACACATATATATATATATATATATATATATATATATATATATATATAAATGAAAGGTGACTGATTGACTGACTGACTGACTGACATATCAAACTGCAGCCCAAACCACTGGACTTAGAATCGTGAAATTTTTTGTGGCGGTTCCCTTCAGGTCGTAGGCGAGCACTAAGAAGGGATTTTTCGAAATTCGACCTCTAAAGGGGTGAAAAGTGGTGAAATGTGTTTCCGAAGAAACGTCGATAGAGCTCGAACCCGACGGCCTATCATCGTGATTTTTACTTTAATAAATAGGACACTCGTAAAAATGCATATTAGCCAATTTAAGTATTTTTCGAAGTTCAACTTTTAAGGGTCTGAAAAGACGTTAAATGTGTTTCCAATCAACTATTGATATCTATCGAACCCTTCGGGATAGAGAGTTGATATTCAGTTCAAAATATTGCTTGCGTAAATACCCAAAAAGCAGTTTTAGGTTTTTTTGAAATTCGACCCCCAGACATTAAAAAGGGGCAAAATGTGTTTTTAATGAATCGTCTTTATCTGTGAAACACAATTGGCTATCGTCGTGATTTTAACTTTAATTGGTTACTTTTACAAATGTCTATGGCAGGACTCAAAATCGTTTCGAAATTCTTTATTTAAAGGGGTGAAAATACGTGAAATATGTTTTCGATTATCCTTCCATATCTATCGAATCAATCGAGATATCGAAGTACTCTTTGCTTTAAATTGGTGCTTTTGTAAGTATCCCAAGTACCATTTAAAATATATTTTCCGAATTCGGCCCT
>PNEQ01041205.1:0-45415 GCA_003012365.1 Medauroidea extradentata
TGATTCGTGGCCTCTTGCTACTGAGGTGGTTAGCAATGCAAAATAATTATTAAAAAAACTAATTCTACACTTATGGCATATAAATATGTGAATTTCTACAAGGACAAAATTTTCTGAACTAGTAACATATATCAGACTAACTAAATCTGATGTGCATAAGGCACGTTTATCTTGAACACACAAGGTTTACATAGTATGCTATATAGTACTTGTAACGTAAGTTTAACAAAGTTATGGGGGTGATGGTGATTGGTGAATTAAGGATGGTATGGGGCCCGAAAGACTTACTTGCATAGGGGCCCGCAAATCCTGTCGACGGCCCTGTGTGGTACATAGGTAACAGTGTGTGGTACATAGGTGTCATTATGTAGTACATACGTAACAGGGTGTTGTACCTAATTAACAGAGTGTGGTACTTAAGTAACAATATTTGATACATGAATTACTGTGTGGTACAAATGTAAAAGTGTGGGATAAATAGGTAACAATATGTGGTACATAAGTAACAGCATGTGGTACATATGAAACAGAGTGTGGTATGTAAGTAACAGTGTGTGGTATTTAGGTAACCATATGTGGTACACAAGTAACTGTGCAGTACTTAAATAACCGTGTATCCCATACAGCACCAATGTTTCAGTTATGTTTCAAAAACGTTTTTGAAAATTTACAATGTCCCATTCACATAAGAGTATATTTAAATGTTTCAGAGAAATTCCAGAAATATTACAATGTAACATTTCAATCTAAATGTTTCAGATATGTCTCAGAAATATTTATGTTTGACTTTTACCAACGAGCGATTACATATTTTGCAGCACACATTGCAGAAACATTTCAGAAATATTGCAAAGTAACATTTTAATAAGCATATTCCCAATGGGTCTCCGAAACATCAAGTTGAGATGTTCGCCGCAATGGTCGCTGGTTAGTTACAAGTAAAGTAATATATATTACAATTATTAAAGTGACATTTTGTGGATATTGGCAGCGGTTATATTGTTAGTTTTTTAAGGGACTTTGTGCTAGAAATGTTTTTGAAACGTAACTATTGTTATGTGTACTGGTAAATAAATGTTAAAAATCACTACCTTTACAGCACGCAATGTTTCAGAAACATTAAAAAAACTTTACAGTTTAGATAGGTAGGTTTCAGTAATGGTTCGCTAAAACTTCCAACAGAACGATATGGCATATATTTCACAGTACACATTCCAGAAACATACAAGAAATATTGCGATGAAATATTTCAATAAGAATGTTTCAAATAGGTCTCCGAAACGTTTAGTCCAGACATTCGCTGCCATTATAGCTGAGTAGCCCATGTTGCTTGTTGAATAGGAGTACTAAAAAAGCACCTGCTTGTTCCAAACAAGTCGGTATATTGTTAGTATTTAACACTTCTTATTGCCCTGCTATTTCAACACAAAAATAAAAGTGTTTAGTTAAACACAATTTAGTGGTTAATATTGCCAAGTTCAAACTGTTTATCCATGTATAACAAAGAGTCCATGGATTATCAAACTGAACACTTAAAAATATCAACGAATACCGTACCTCTAGTTGGAGCCTGAAATATTATTGGAATTGTAGCATATTAATCTTAATAATACTAATTATAATGCTAATGAGTTTCTATATATAACTCTTATTTAATTAACTACGTCAACAAATCACAAGTCGTCGTAGTCGAGTGCCGACCCCCCGTGGCTCAGTTGGTTGAGCGGCCGGCTTTGGTTCTGGGTTCGATTCACAGGTCTGGCTGTGTGTAAATTTGTGTTTGTCCATTTGGGTCTCAAAAATTGTCACTATACAAATTGTCTCACGAAAAGTACTGGGGTCAGTCAAATTAAGTTACATTAAGGTGCAGTGATGATGCGGAAGCTTCCGCTGCACCAAACATTTTTAACAAAAATAAAGTGGTTAGCATCAAAATATGTAAGTAGGAGGGTCGTAGGATCGAATACCAGTCAAGTCGAGAGGAATATTTACGTTATTATAGAAGAGTCAAAGCAACTTAGTCGAGTATATACATAAAAGAAAATATTACGTTTCTCATAATACTAAATGTATTTTTATGTTTCTGGGTTTTACTGCAAAAAAAATTTGCGTTACATTGCAATATTTCTGAGACGTTTCATTGCAATATTTCTGAGATATTACGCTGCAATATTTCTAAAACATTACTCTGTAATATGTCTGAGAGAGGCTGAGATGTTTCTAAAATGTTTCGTTATGTTACTGAGATGTTACAGATGCTTCAGTTAAACATTTCTGAAATATAACTGAAACATTGTATGCTGTATGGGATGTTATATAGGTAAAAGTGTATGGTACATAGGTAACATTGTGTGGCATATAGGTAATAGTTAGTGGTACATAGGTAACATTGTGTGGTACATAAGTAACATTGTATCGTAGATATGTAACAGGGCGTTGTACGTAAGTAACAATGTGTGGTACATAAGTAACTGTGTGGTACATAAATATCAGTGTATGGTAACAGTCTGTGGTACGTATATATGATTGTGTACTACATAAGTAACAGTGTGTGATACATAGGCAACTGTTTGGTACATTAATAACAGTGTGTGTAACAGTGTGGTGCATATATATGATTGTGTAGTACATAAGTAACAGTGTGTGGTACGTAAGTAATTGCTAAACACTTTGATTGGACTTTGCAATGTAATGAAAGCAAAATAGAAATCTGATATTGTGCAAATTGTAGTTATCTCCAACTATGTGAGTAAAAATATTGTTAATGTGATAATAATCTGCGTTGCTTTGAATAATTAAGGGATGGGTATGATTTAATTTGGTTACTAGGCATAAACAATCAGATGAGAATATTATTTTAAAGGTTGTAATATGTAGTTTTATCCTACATATTCGAGGTAGCTAATTTTTTAAACGGGAAAACGATTACAGATTTTCTTTGGAAGTTATTCTAAATAATTTATAATTATTGAGAATTCCCTGACCAGATTTTACTGTTAATTCAATAATTTTTTTAATATTTAAATATAAAGTTAATCTTAAATATGTCTGTTAATGTTTCGTTTAGTAACTGTAGTATGTTGATATTAATCCAAGGAATATAGTTCTGTCTTGTGCGCGAGGTGTGATCTCCGAGGACATAGACAGTATGATGAATTGCGGACTACAGGGGTCCGGGACACTGTCTAAAGAGGGAACGTGTCGACATAGCGTCGATGGAAGACGTGTAGTGTGAAATTAGAACAATGCCAGAGGGCTGTCGTCGTTAAGGACTATTTTAATGATCTCTACAGAAGTAGAGAGACGATGATCCTGGTGGTATCCCGGGACTTCTGTACGTCGTCGCAGTTGAGCATACTTCAACTACGAAGAAGAAGTTATTCCGGTACTGTACAGTCCAATGTTATCTCGCACACCTCTATGTTCCGACTTAATTTTCAATATTATCGAAATACATAAAAACTGTTAACTCAAGTGTAACGTTCTATGAAAGCTATTTCTATGAAAAATTACTCGCGAACGTCGAACAGTTTTTTAATTAACTATTACCGGCCAAATATATGTACAATGCTGGTCACAAGGGCGTGCTTCCGCCATGACGTATCATCGATATCGAGGCCGTCGCCTACGTAAACCTTATCTGAGACAACCGGAGGCCGGTTATTAAGCTGCTATGGCCTGTTTTACAATGTCACCCCTGCTACTGACTTGATTGTTTTAGCAATATTCTCATTTTATGACCAGTAATTAAGCCGTGTCTTCCGCAGTGTTACTAACTCGCTCTGCCTCGGGATAAGAATCGAACTTTGAACCTCAGGCGTGGGAGTCTGGTACGTAAATACTCATCAACGTCGCCATAGGCGTAGCCAGGGTGGTGCGCAGTGGTACGGCCGCAACCCCATTAGAACTAAGGTTTAATAAAAAAATCATAACAAAAAACTAGCCAGTTAATGGTTGTACAATATATATGACGTGAATGTATAGTGTGGCGACGTGTAGCTTACAATCACTAACATCTGTAACCATAACCTGCCTGAATAGCATAAAAATTCAATAATTGTGTCACTTAGGTTTGGCAGTGTTATGCTATGGGTTCCAGACTTACTTTATGTCTATGCGGCATCCACAATGCGAATATCTGCCCGGGACCTTTCGTCCTTGAACATTGTGTTTGCTAAATTACGTCTCAGGTATCCAAAATACCACAGAATATTTTGATCTTGCTAAACTTCAGAATGCTAATTGTTTCATGAATTAATATTAAATGAAATATTTGACTGATCCAATAATGGCGACAAATTAGTAATTAAGAGAATAGATGGAATTTGTAGTTATTAACTTCCAAGAAAAAGACGTCGAAATTAGAACTGAATTATTTAACTTGATCGAGATTTTGGGCAACAATATTAAAATAAGAATGAGTGTAGAAAAAAATATCGTATGGAACATGAAAATATATAGATAATGGAAATAATAATAACATGTATCCTGTAAAATAGTTAACTACAATTTGTAAGTCGTACGATATAACTACAGAAAAACAAATGTATTATATTTCGCACATCAGAACATTTTAACATTACGAAATTAGTTTGTGCGAAAATAAAGTCTTCCGCAGAGCATACAAAGTCTCTTTAAAAATAATATATCTCAGGGCATAAAATGAACACGACAAATTACTGCAACTGTTCAGAAATTCATTTTAATCTGAAGTCGGAAAAATGAAAGTGTGCGAGATAATATTGGACTGGATAGTACAGGAATAAATTCTGCTTCGTAGTTGAAGCAGGCTCCACTGCGACGACATCAAGAAATCCCGGGATACCACCAGGAAAGTCGTATCTCTACTCCTGTAGAGACTATTCCAATCGTCCTCGACGACAGCCCTCTGGTATAGTTCTAGTCTCACACCACACGTCCTCCATCTTCTTCGTCAACACGTTCCCTTCTCTTTTTTACCAAGTCCCGGATCCTGTAGTCCGCAATTCATCACACTGTCTATGCCCTCGGAGATCACACCTCGCGCACAATATAGAACTATATTCCTTGGATTAATATCATCATACTACAGTTACTAAAATAAACATTAACATACATATTTAACATTAATAAGCATATAAAATATAAAGCAAATCATTAAATTAGCTGTGAAATATAGTCAGGGTATTCTCAATAATTATCAATTATTTAGAGTAACTTCAATCGAATATCTGAAATCAATCAAATATTTAAAAAATTAGCTACCTGGAATGTGTAGGCCAATTCTACATATTACATGGTTCATATATTTACAACACGAGCATTTCTACCCCATAGTTCCGAGTACAAATGTTCAAGGTGTCATTGGAGAATTTAAGAAGATGGTACCTTTTACCAGGAGAATGACGCTGTAGATTTATAATTTCGAGAATAGTTGAATTAGTCATCAGCGAAACGCTATAACTCACATTTTTTTTACAAAGTGCGTTATTTGCCTATTTGCTCTTAACACTGGAGACATGACCAATCCACAAGTAACAACATGTATGTAATTATTTTAACTGTAAATTTTATGCTAGATATTTGCCATTAATGGTTTTTTAAGTATATGTTACTACTAATACCTTTCTTGAAATTCAGTACATTTAAAACAAAATCTTTTATACAGTGTCGTTTTCTATTTTTATTTCAATATATAGCAATAATTCATCAGATTATATAACATTGCAAAAGTATATGTATTAAAATGATATGTTAAGGCTTTTAAAAGTGTATTTTTACGTGCTATTTAATATAGGATAACACATTTTAGAAACTATTAAGCTGTGATTGCCTAAAATTTATTTAAATAGCGCACTGAAAGTGTTTGAATTTTCGAAATAAACCCATTATTGTCTAAATAAAAGTATGAAAACAACAAGAAATTTAGTTTAATTTAGAAATATGTGTGAAGTGTGCCGTTTATATTTTTAAGTGCGTCATAGTTACAAATATGTACATTTATAATTGACAGAAAATTTTATAAACAAACGATAATATTTATTGAGTGTTTTCTGTAAATTTTTTCTAATTTGCGTTATTGTATTTCTTAAAGCACACTACGTGTTTATAGTTTTATTATAGTTGTATATCAGTACAATAAAATTAACGCTATGTTTCGCCTGATATTAAATTCTTTCTGGTTTATCGAGGTTTATATAAGTATTTTTGATAAAAGAAAGATATGTTTGTAAAATTGTTCAATCATATAACTTTATCTTTTAAAAAAATTACCATTCCTTCCAGTAGTTACTCAATATTTTGCCCGTAAAACTGTCTAAATAGCACCAATTTGCACCTCAATCATACAATTTTCTCGGCGGAACACCCCCGGACGTCCCGCCTATGTTTAGGGTGTATATATTCCGACGACGTGTAAAACTTTACCCTCCCCCTCAAAGTTAGGGCGTTATCGAACCCTTCCTGCAGCCCCATTTTAGGAACCCTGGCTACACCTATAGCTATACGTCGTTCACTGTTCATGACGCTGCAACGTGCTGTGCTGGAAATAGAATCTGCAAACATACATATTATAAGCGTTCGCTACGAACATTTATGTATATTTTAAAATTTTATCAAACACTGTTTTACTTGTTGTCATTTGTAATTGAGTTTTCTTTAACTACGTGTGCATTAATTGTGTATGATGATACACCAAACTTACTATGTTACTGATTACTCTTGCGTACATTTGCATGTTAATTCACGCTGATATGTGATGCCAACAGCCACTTACAAACGTATATAAAATTGTACAAATAAGTTGTTTTATTGTTGGTAAAAAATACTAAATATAAAAACGGTTTTCGGTATTACTGACATACAACTTCCCGTAAGCACATGTAAAATAAAATATTACCTGGCATACATCGAAGTTTATTAAGACAATATATTTTTTTGACCTTTGTTAAAAATTTGCGAGAGTTATTTTGCTAATTTTTATGTACTGTACATACAAAAAATATTCTTTCATCGACATGCCATTTTAAAAATATATAGGATAAAAATATTTGTCTGCGGGGTATATATTCATATATACTACCTACGAAGTGAACAATACGTATGACATATACAGTATAATATATTTTTTGTAGTTAGCACCCTTCATCATCGTCGTATCAGAGTAAAGCAATCCTGTGTAACCCTGAATATGAGCTACACACTTGACAATCTAGTGACCCTCAGTTCCCGCTGTGTCTGTCGTCTTTATCTTATCAAGCATACTAGGAAAACTCGCTCAACAGTTCACTAAAATAAACTTTCCGCTGCTTTACGACTTTTTTCAACACTTTGTGAAACGTTGTTGCAAGAGGGAAAAGTTAAAATAAGAAACCCTACATTTCAGGCACTTAATGTAACACTGCAGGAATTTATTTTTTTTTACTTGGACATAAACTTTTTCATTTAGTTTCACCATAGAACTTAAATGAAGCACTGGAATAGATCGACTCAGAAAATATTTACCACAAATAAATACGTTAGATTGCGTATTCAGACGTTGTCTTGTAAGGACAATAAAATGCACATGTTGTGTTCGTTAGTTGTGTCAGTTAGTACGTTAGACAAAACGAATGCTAAAAAATATTTTAAAAAGTAAATAATTTTATCAGAAAAGGAAAATTTAACAGTCTTAATACGGGCACTTTATTTAATCGTGGATATTTATTTTGATATTTTTACGGGTACATGTTAGGGTCCTTCATATAATGTACAGTACATATCAACATTCACAAAATAAACTTTCTATAATTTTAGATAATAACGAAATACTTACAGCAATCGTGGCTTATCTCAATACAGACATTCAAAGGAAGTCATTTTGGTATGGCTGAACTAGTTTTAAATAACTACAGCATATATTTAAAGGGCTGATGAGAAACTATTAAAGTACCAAAATTGCATTAAATTCATTATTAACGGATTTCAGATGTTGCTTTTCCTTATACCTTGTGTACCGTTTTTTAAATATAATTTAGCGGCATATATTGTTGTGACATGAAAGTGAATTTCCATAATAGTTAAAATGCACTAGACGTATGTGCAAATTGCACGAAATTGTGGCTCAAATGGCGGACGAATGCCCGAGAGTAAACTCAGAGTACGCCGTGTGTCGCATCGTCCACGAAAACGGAACACACCTGTGCACCGTGCACGTCATGCACATGACCCGGTCATGACAGTGAGAGATGTTGGTCAGCGCGTAAGGAGCGTTTCTCCCTACATACATAAGACCTGCACATCGGCTGATGATCACGTGTACAACTGGGCGTGTTCTCGTCTGAGAAGGCATCCTGAGAAGCGAGAATCAAGGGGTGTTTCGGTCGATTTTCTTACAAAAAAGTTTCTGAAGGGTTTTAATGCAGACATCTATTCACAAAAGACGCATCTAGGATAATATAGTTAAATAATTAATTTACTTAAAGAATATTTACTATAAATAAATGTCGTTATATTAATATATTTTACTGATATCGAAATTTTTTATAATCGTACTGATATTCCAGAATCAAAACTTTGACTATAGTAACATAGCTTATGTCTTTGCTTCAAAAAAGTTGTACACTAGTAGGTATGTTGTTCTTAGAGATATTATAATAAAGAAATCATCCTGAAATGGTGCTACTTTATTAACTAGGGACACTCCTCAACATCGAGGCTGTAGTATGTCTACCGTAGTACACCTAAATTTAAATTAATTGTTTTTCGAAATAAAATATTCATAATTTACATAATTAATTTACATCATGAACTTTATTAATTTCTTTTGCGATTGATGGTATATTTAATTTAGAGTCATATTTTATATATTTAAAGTCATAATTTTTAGTAAAAGAATTGTCACATTTTAATGATTTCAATTTTAAATATTTCAAGTAATATTGTTTTGTGTTTATGTATCAGTGTGCTGTGACGCACGGAAGTCAAAGAAAACCTTGGTTACTGTCATCAGTAACTGTACTAAATTTTTCGTTTCTCTTAGTAAGATAAGTTTTGATATTTTCTCTTTTGCGAGTGCCTCAACGGAGTTTTAAGTAAGCATCACTTCTTCTTGGAAAGCTCCTAGGGCATGTCGTCCCGCGGCAGGCTTCTCTGCTGAGACACCGACCCTGCGGAATTCGTAATTTTAGCGATCTATTCGAGCGGATCCTCGGTCCAAGAAGTTGTGCTAAAAGTTTGGCAGTTTCAGAAGAGGCAATATAATATAAATTCTAATTTAGCTTCTGAGTGAACTTGAAGACTACGAGGGACGACGCGTAAGACAGACGCTTACAAGCCTTACTCTAACTTCTATGAACTGTCTTCATTGTAAACGTCTCAAATTTTATTGATTTAGACTCCAACAAGATTTAATAACGTACAAAGTGATATAGTAATTTTTCTACATTTTTGGTAATCAATTTAGGAGAACCTAGGCCTAACCAGAGGCCTGAGATAATTTCATACAGACTTCAATTCTACCGACTGAGCAAGTTTAAATGTAATAGCCGTGCAAGATTAAATTACAGATTTTTCCTCAGTATAACTTTAACTACAGTTTCTGCAACTCTTATATCATTTTAAGCTTTTGTGAGTGCCGTGAATATGTTTTGCTCTATCTGGTTGTGAGCAGTGCTTACTGGCAAAAATTTCACTAATTTTTTTACAGTGTAGAGAATAGCACCAATTTTCCGCTAAATTCATTTTCATTTTAATTATTTTTTTCTTTGCTATTTCCAATTACGTGTTCTCTGTGTAGAATAGTTTTATCAGTGTTCTGTATTTTACCAGTGTAATATGTTATCACAGAAAAAGCTCACACGCACTATAACACATTCACACAAAGTTATTCATTTAATATCACACAAAATATTACAATAGTATATGAATCACAAAAAGGTCTTCGGGTAGACATGAGGTGAGTGTGGAGCAGCGCTGGAATGAAAATGCGGGGGAGGGGGAAGTCACGGCAGTCATCACCTCAAGGTGACGTCTGTTTTTATTGTAAGAGTCAAGTCCCATATATGCAGTAATATCCAGCTTTCAATATTAGCATGGTATATAAGTGAGTGAACACAAGCCGGCAAATGTCACAGTGGAATCACACAGGCGCGACAAAGCGGTGGGTAGAGATGATGGTATTGCGCGAAAATGTTTTGTGCCAGCATACCCTTGAAAACACTGTAGTTTCTTGCAACATGTAAGATTCGATGATATATTTCTGGCACAACGTAGCTGTCTGCAGACCAATAAAATGCATCAAACATTACAGTACCTGGATTCTTATTGGCTCAGACAAATAGGGCAACAGTTTCAAGTACAAGCTAAAGCCAGTCCTCTTCTGGCTAGCTGAACGTTTGTTGAAATCCAGCAGTCAAGTTTTCCCACGATAAACCATCATCTCTAGCGATGAGTCACTAAAATTTCTCTTAACTGCGAACACCAGTTTAGCAGCCGCGCGACAAATACTTAAAACAATATTACATGTAAACAGGGCATTGTCACTACGTACTAACATACGACAACCACACATGTTTACAGTATTTCAATTGCTTTGTTTATTTGCAATATTATATTTTAAATACCCACTGGCATTCCGAAATGTGAAAATAATGGCACAATTATACGTTTGCTTGAAAGCTGAAAGGATTATAATTTGCTTACATTAACCAACGAATATCTCTCAAATACTACAAGCTCAACAGTTTCACCAACATTTGGACTCAAAATCAAACTTCAACTCGATTAAAATCGATATAAACTCTATTTAGAATTCGCATCACGTCCGCCATTACTGTCGAGCTGACGTCACATAAACCTCGGTGCTGTTCAATGTACACCTTTGTTTTTCATGTCGTGAAGGTCACTTCGCGTCTATCGCGCCTATGTGAGTCCACTATTATTTCGTCATGCCTTACACTCGCTACAGGGTTCGGCTGCCACAACTAAAAACACGTATTAGTGAAATTCCGTAAAATAGTGACAAATTGAAATGTACATTCCTTCACTTTTGATTTCGTGAGTGCTCTTACGTATAAATATAAATAGGGACTGTTTTATTAATAAATCCCTAAAACCGACTTTGAGTTCTTCAATACTGGTATTGTGTAACCCATGCATCATGAACCTGACGGACATAAATTCCTGAACGGCCCATATATTAGTTTTAATTTATTTTATTTTAAGATTGCTATGCTGTGTGTAGGTGCTATTCCAAGTGATTTATTTCGAAAGTCAAGTGTTCATGTTTTTGAGCGTCAATTGGACATGGTATTTTTTCATGTAAAACTATTAAACGTTTTCCAACGTGTCCTATCCACGGAAAGAAGATACACCTCAAACCACGTTTGTATAGTTTAAAATACCGTCCTAATGTTAAAAAATATTGTCAGCTCTTCAAAATGGTAAATAAGGCTTACTGGCATTGCTGCAGCTGTAAAAATACCAGAAGTATTCGTAAGACAAAATTGTAGAGACCTGCGTTGGACTTATGAGTATACTTTCCACAAATAAAATAACTGGGCCACCGCTTAGCGTGCCACTGAAAAACACTTTATACTGAAGCAATGCACGCTAGTTCAGTATTCTGCGCTTAGAGCGAAGCGGTGTTTAACGCACGTATTGGAGTTGACTTACTGCCTTCCCCATTTCCGTGACTAAAAAAAAAAGTTCAAAATAACTCCTAACTGTACATTTGCACTTTTTCGAAATTCTCGTGATTATCATGATGTTTTTATATCCATTTCTTTTATAGTTGTAAGGACTCGGAAACTTCGGTGCCAGGACCTATTAGAAATACGATTAAATTGTGATATATGAATTGCTTGTATGTAAATATATCTGATATTTTCTTTTCCCTCATGTGTTTTGGCACAGGTCTCATCCTGGTTATAAAGCAACCCACCTTACGTCAGTGTGATGTCAGCGGGCCGAGGGTGCGACACGCGTGTAATATCGTGGAAGCCTTCTAAGTTGTTTGTCTATGCGTGTTGTGTGCTATAGTTCAGAGGAGTCTTCGCCGGTGTCAAAGTTCCACCTTTGACGAGTGGGAACAGCGTAGCGATTAGAGCCAGTATCCCACGCTTGACGAGAAGCATATCGCCTCTATTCGCAGAGCGCCAAACTGGCGTGCAAGATTTTCCTTGTAGTCTTTTTCCTACGGGACTTTAAGCGGTGACCACAACATTCTATTTTTGAATAGTATGAAGTAAAGATCAACGCACGCCTCTTGCTTTGCACTTTACGAATTCAGGTGATATTTTATGAGTTACATCAGTCTAAAAAAAAAACATTTTTAGCAGTTTTGAGAGGTCCGAAAATCATGTTTCTAACAAGCGTGCTGAATTTTTGAAAACACAGAAGCAAAATTTCAAGTTTATGTTATTTTCGTAGATAAACGTAATATGAATAAGTTAAGTGGTTTCGCGTGAATTAGAATACGCGAGACACGCTGCAACGCCGTCCATGCGCTAGTCGAGGACTCCTCGTTAAGTGGCCGTTTCCTAGATTAATTGATTTTATGATTGCTTACTTACAGCTGGATTTTCTTACTTAATTTTGAAACTCAGATTACGTCACAGAAAATTTTAAGTGTAAGCAAGATTATTGTTATCTGTACTGTACTATTGTGTAAATACGCCGTTGCAATAATATGTTCTCCTAAAAATCTTAGAATGAGCCAAAGAATACGAAACAAACGAAACATGAAAAAAACGAGCGTAGTTAGGCTGTAGTCAACACGTCCATAAACCAAAACAACACAGTATGAAAGATGCTATAAGGAATAAGTCAAATTACAAAACAAAATAATCTGTAACTCAGCCAAAGACAATAAAGACAGCACAGACAATACTAAGACAAACACAATGTTGGACACAAGCCAGGAAAACAACGACATCACAGACACATACTTGACGACACAACGATGAAGACACGAAGAAAAAAACAATACATTTATAAAGAACGACTATTCACGACGTATTATTATTATTATTATTATTATTATTATTATATTATCTCCAATCATCAACATGGTTTTCAGTATAAAAGAAATACTACAACTAATTTATCTGAATATATAAATGAAGTTTATGCAGCTGTCATATCGAGATGTCAATATGATGCTGTATATTTTGATCTAAAAAAAGCATTTGATGCTTGTCAACATTACATCATTATGAATAAACTTAGGAACTTAGGTATTGACTGTGCCTATATCAAATGGATTCAAAGTTATTTAATGGACAGAACTTTTACTGTCAAAGTAAAGAATGTCTTTTCCACTTCCTTTGTTGCGTCCTCTGGTGTCCCTCACGGTGTCACTCTGTCCCCTCTTTAATTTAATATGTTTATTAACGATATTGTACAACAACAATTAAGATTTGCTTATTACCTATTGTATGCTGATGACATGAAAATATTTGCTAAAATCAGTAACATGTCAGATTGCATTAAATTTCAAGCTGATATTGACTTTGTCCGTAAGTGGTGTAATGACAATATTATGAAACTGAATTACGATAAAACTATCTGTATCACATTAACGCGTAAAACTAATACAACAAAGTTTAATTTTTATTAAATAATTGCAAAATAGTACGTAAAGATAGTGTACATGATCTTGGACTTTTATTAGATAGCAAACTCTAGTTTCATTAACATGTTGACAATTTAATCTCTAATGCTCTTCGGACTGTAGGGTTGATAAAATTCCTGGCCAATACTGCTTCTTCTCCTGATTCCTTAATCAGCCTTTATTATGCTTTGATTTGGTCCAAGTTAGAATACTGCTCTGTTATTTGGAATAGTATTACCATCACGGACTCGAATCGTATTAAGTCAGTCCAATACAAATTATTTAAAAAATATTTACTTGAGATTATCTCAACCGCTAATACTTTTTAATTAAGTGGCTATTCTTACTGATTATAACACTACCACTTTACTTGCTCGTAGGATAGTTAATGATGCTTTATTTTTTATCAACTCATTTCTCTATTACTAAGATCGTCAAACTATTATAAACAAAACATTACTAAAAGTGCCAAACCATATTAGTAGAAACTTTAATCTTTTTTGCATTATCGAAAAATAAATAACTTAGTTAACAGATGTATACTTCATTTTAATTATAATTGTAAATTTGATCCTTTTAACGATAAAAAAATTGTATTCTGTGACTTTAAATAAGCTTGATTTGGCGTGTCTCATTCTGTAGGTTTTCTTTTTTAAATGTCTTGTTGCATGATGTCTTGTCAGGGTGTTGTACCTGTCAAGTCCATTGTTTTGTATGTCCATAGTTATTTGTATGTCCTTTGTTAATTTTATGTTCAGTGTTTCTGTATTTGTTTCTGTTTTTGTTTAGTATCATCCTGTTATTGGTTGCATGAATGTTGGATGGCACTTTAAACCTAATATATTAATAAATAAATTATTGCATTATTCATCAGATACGTAGTGTTACTTCCGTCAACGTGGAACTGTTTCCGAGAAGATTTACCAATATCTGAGACAATGGTGGATGCGTGTTTATCACGTTATTTATTACATTGAACCTGTGCTTTAAATTCAATGTGAATAAAATGATTCATGCAACAGACTAATATCTCCCTTGTATAATAACTTATTTACCGAGCGAAACTTACAAACATGTTTATGAAAATCTTTGGTGAGTATGAAGTACGCATATTCAAAATTTGCTGTGGTGATTTTAGATGGGTGAATCTCAATTTCGCATATTGTCAGTGAGATGATTTGGTACTTTCAGGATGATGGAAGAAAAATGATGTAATAAAGTAATTAATTCTTCGCCAAACAAAATAATAAATTTTTTACAATTTAGGTATTTTTTTCTTCTCCTCCATACATCTTAATGCTATCTGAATTATTATTGTTACTGAAAATGTTAACTGTTCTGAATACTGTTTCTAACTTAGAATAAATGACAAACAAGGTTTTGCCCTGACGGTATTCAGAATCACCTTCTTAAAAGGCAACATTTGAGGAAGTACAGTCTAGGTTTATTGTATTTTTATTTAGTTTTGCAAAAACATAACACACACACACACATATATATATATATATATATATATATATATATATATATATATATATATGTTTGCTGTATCTATATTAATTAATGGTATACACATGTAATAAAATATTTCTCCAAGTTGACCTAGCTACAGTCTAGAAACATCTTGTGATAATGAAGGTAGAGCAAATTCTACACGACAAAATAATGTACAAATGACTCAAATGTGTCCTGCAAGCCTGGAGAGTCAATTCCTGCTGCCTGAAAGAGGCAAGTTCAATTCGGAAAACAGGTTAACTTGAGTTGCATCACAGAAGCATTATACCTGCTGACAAGATGTAGTAGTTACGCAGTTTTTTTTTTTTTTTTTCAAAACTGCAAAGAAGGTTATATGTATTATTTTTATTTTAATTTAGATACTTTATACATAATAAGTGTCAGAAATTTGAATAAGGTCTGTTACAACTGTACAGTAAATTCCACGACAGATAGATATATACACATTCACAAGTGCACAAGAAATGTATTTACTTTCGTAAGGAAAATGTAGAACTAGCTGAGTTATTACCGGAATATATATATATATATATATATATATATATATATATATACACACACACACAAATAACCAATGTGATTTTTTGGGTTTTACACCATTGCTAGTGAACGTTGCTGGTTTGCAGACAACCCACTGTGTGTGGCGTCGTATACCTAAATAATCACTTCAGTTGGTCATATATCCTCCCTTCCACCAATTGTAAAAAAGCTAAAGTAATTTAAATATCACAGGAGTAACTACATTTTTCGCAGCATCCTGGATCATGGTTAAGAACATGTCGCAGTGCACGCTGTAGGCCTATAGTTATGTCAAGACTGAATGCTATAGAAAGTTACCACAGTTTATTGTTACTCATCGATTGGAATAACTACGTTCTAAAGTGTTCATAATCGTACTCGTGGTCATTAGAGCATTTTTCTTTCTCATCACAGACGCACATATGTAATTTAATACATTTGAAACTCAGCTGAAGTTATTTTTGTCCAATTAGTTTTTGTACTCGTAATATAGGCTATATTATTTACATAATACTATCTGTAAATGCATTAAATACGATAAAGTAAACATTATATACATTGTATACATATTTCATAAACATGAATATCGAAAAATGTGTGAGAATATTAAGCTAATAAAGTTAGAGGTCTTAAAACTAAATTGCTAAATTAACTGAAGTGTTGTATATACATATATGCGCATGGTACATATTGTATGCTACACATGTATATGTGCCCAAACATACATTGAACATGTATGTGCATGCATGTACATACAACACTTATGTTAATTTAAATGACTTGGTTCTCAGGCTTTAAGGGCATGGTCTACGTCAATTTTCATAAATATTTATTTTTATATTTCTTATAGTTTCTATCTTTCTTAATTTAGACATGAATTGTGACTATATTTGCTATTTTAAAACAGTTTCATCCCATTGTTATTGTGTAATGGCTCTTAAATGTTGACATTTGTAAGTTACCATGGTTTTCTGTAAACACTAACACCAACTGCCATAGGCCTACCAAACTGAAAAAATTCACAGTTAGGAACAATGTTGCAGGCGACAAGTTGACATATAAGAACAAAAAATATTTTTGTATAATAAATCTATGAATTTTTATTTTAAATGTAAGCATTTTTATTTAAATACAAAAATATTATATATATTTTTGGTTTTTATGTTTTTATGTTTATTCACTGAAGTTTCTCAGTTTGGTACGTCAGTTGGTTTTAGTGTCGCACATAAAACCATAACAACATGCACATTTTGACTACTATGCCAAAACTATGAGAGGTAAAATAAAATTTCTAAGTGCAAAATTAATTCACAATTTATGACTAAAATAATAAAATATCTGATATAAATATCAAAATAAAATTATGACTGTAATATTTGGTGTAGGCTGCGCCCTTAAAAACATCATATAATTTTAAAAATTCAAATATCCCGCTAAGATTTGAACAGCTCGCCAGGCCGGGCTTGGACTACGTGGTCCTTCCATTGACCGCCAGAATGCGCCCTACGTTCGCGCGGCTTTAAAAGCTTTATCTTAAAATGGCCAGGTGGCAGCACAGTCGCGGAATGCTCAGCGAGAACACAAGTCAAGAATGGCGTTGAGTTCTATCGTCGTTGCTTGTTTCGTCTTTGACATGCACACACAAGGCCGTCCTAAACAGCATGCGGGTCTTCGTTCTTAAACTCGTACATGTTATTATGGTTACGGTTATTGCGTACACGTTTGCATTGTAAACCGACCTTAACACGACGTAAACGTGAAATCTTACTGGCGTGGAAAATATTAACATAAACAATGCAACATGTAAAAGTATAAGTTCTTAGCATGTGACGAGGTGGCCGAGTGGTTAAGGCGTTGGACTGCTAATCCAATGTGCTCTGCACGCGTGGGTTCGAATCCCATCCTCGTCGGATTTATTTTTTTTTTCGCGAATGGTGAGCTACTTTGTTAATTACCCGTGGTAATGAAACATTTTCCCGCTATAGCCTGAGGTGATTCGTCTAATTTTGTTTATTAAGTAGCTGATGTGCCAAGAGCGAGCCAGTGTTTATAAACATTTGCCGAGACAGGTTCGCTCTCAATATATGCAACGTGGATAACGAGGTGGCGTTTCCGTTTGCCTACAGATTTTCCTCACAAACTCCAATTATCCTTTCCTACTGATATTAAATATTGATTCGTTTATTACTTTCGAACCAACAACTACCACAATTTAAAAAATAACCTATACGAATTTGGTCATACGTTGAGAAACAAACATGCACAAGGTACGAAAACAAAAATTTCAATTCGAATGTTAAGTAAGAAAAAAACTAATTCGTCAAAAATTAACGTTACATTGTTACAAAGAATGAAATAAAGTTAAGCATTATGTTGCAACAAAACAATACAGAGCCAAGGAAATCACTGCAACAAATACATATTATTGCAATCTTGGCTATGTAAAAATATCTAAATAAAATAAACAATATGTACAATTAAGACCAAATATCTACGAACTCTATACAAATAATATTTTATAGGGTCTTATGTTGGGACTAACATGAACTTTAATGATTATCTGAATTTGGTATATTTATGTACAACTAATAAAATAATTGTATACTAGAGAACTGAACTAATTTCTGTAGTAGTATAGCAATCATTACTTACTTGTTCTTTCTAGCATATACATTTACACAAATATTATTTTGACAGAAGAAGAATAAATGTAACAGTATTTATTATCACGAAGGTAAACTGTGATATCAACGGTAAATATACGTAACCTTTTTTTTAAACCGTTGTTAAACATGTATAATGTTTTAGTAACTTGAAATTATGCTGACTGGTTATTTATCAATTCAAAATATTCACATAGTTACAGGAGCCCAAAACAAAGTAAACATAGTAGAAAAAAATGGAGGTAAATTTAGTCAGCGCTTAACATCTAGGTCTTTAACGCTGGCGAAGGGTGACATGATGTAAGTATGGAGCATAGCCGGAGTGAAAGGGCAGGGGAAACGGGAGATCCCTGAGAAAACCCGCCGACCTACTACATTGTCCGGCACCAATTCCACGTGCGAAAATCCAGGGACCGAACCCACCCGGAATGTAACCCAGATTAACATAGTTTTGTCATCTCAAATCCGATGTGAATACGACACATTGCAATGTAAATGGAACTAAGTTTGGGATATTTGTTATCTGTATCCTCTTTTACCCTCGTACAAATAGTCTTAAAGACTAATTGACATCCAACTACTAATTGAAAAGCATTAATAATACATAAAGTAGGTCTATGCAGACTTTCATAGCAGTTGTCTATGATATCTTGACTTGTGTGGGCTGTAGCCAGCCTTTGCATGATGTGAGCAGCGTCAGGGAGTTTGTTCCCGATTGGCCAGCAGTTCAGTCCCTTTACACTAGTAACAACTGATTTTCTGCCAGCATCTAACCCAGCTAGCGAGTAGCACGTGGAAACATCACAAATTATATATTTATTACTGACTTGCAGTCGTCAAAGACGTGTCTAAACAGCCGTTGATCAATCACAGTATAACAGTAAAGTATGTTTCTGGCATTCAATCTGATCTACACTTAACTCTCGAAACACACAAATATAATTCTAAATATCGAAAATGTCTCATTTTCTATGCTTCAATACGTATATGGCGAAAAATTCAAAAATTGGGTTCATTTTGTTTTATATTCAAATTAAGTAAGGCATAAAAAATTTATGTATCCATATAATGAAACATTACAAAATGGTGGTCATACAACAATATACACTTTACGAAATCCAAACTGAATTTATAACTGCACCGAAAAATTTGACTTGATGGATAATTTGTTAGTCAATTATACATTATTATTTTCTTCGAACAATTTTTCAAACAAGTATGATAGTTCTAATTAAAAATTACTTCAGTAGTATTTAACTATGTTTCGCAAAAAAATCAAATGTGGAACTGGTAATGTAATTTTACTTATTTCGCGAAGAAAAAAAACACATCAACATTGCGTTAACGCAAGGATCTCAGCTTTGTGCCACAACGTTAGTCTATGCGCTATGTACAAACCTTTCTTTACGTGTTGTTCAGGCGGATGAAGTTTTAAATGTGTCTGTGTTGAGCTGCTGCGTACATTTGTACAGAAGCGGAACGCGAGTAAACGGTAGACTTGTGTGTTTGATAAGATACAACATGCACCTTCGTTGACGGACCGTGTGTTTTAGTACTCATAATTTGTATTGTTTACTCCAAACGTCTGTTTAACCGTCTGTCTTCACGTTCACAGAGGTAAGTGTCTATCTATAACCTTTACTTTCTGTTAACGCCTTAGCTAGCTGTATTCTTAACTTATGCTTGAGCAGTCCAGATGTGATCCACTCTCATAGTAGGAATATAAGGAATGCTTATATTGGTAGGTATCGCAGTATTCTCGCGGTGCTCCCTTCTTCGCCCAATTTTTTGTATTCCACCTCTGTGCTCGTCAAGACAGCCACACATAAACATAATTGTACCACATATTTGTACCACATATTTGTTTGCTAAAAACCAAACAAACAACTGTTTGATATGACATATTATTTTGCTACCTACACAAAATATTTGATACTACACATCTGATTTTGTTCACGCAACAAAATATGTAATTAAGTTCTCAAAATGCATACGTCTGATAATAGCACTTTTGGTTAAAACAAACTTGTTTGAAATATGTACAATTTATTGATCCGACCAAACCTTAAGAGGAGACCACGACTGGCGCATGGACGGCGTTGCAGTGTGTCACGCGTATTCTAATTCACGCGAAAACGCTTAACTTATCCATATGATGTTTACCTACGAAAATAACATAAACTTGAAAATATGATTTTGTGTTTTCAAAAATTCAGCACGCTTGTTAGAAACATGATTTTTTTCGAGTCTCTCAAAATGGCTAAAAACTGATTTATTTAGACTGCTAAAACTCCGAAAATATTACCCGAATTCGTAAAGTGCACAGCGAGAGGTGTGCGTTGATCTTTACTACATACTATACAAAAATTAAATGTTGTGGTTACCGCTTAAAGTCCATTAGGAAAAAGACTACAAGGAAAACCTTGCACGATAGTTTGGCGCGATGCTAATAGAGGCGATATGCTTCTCGTCAAGCGTGGGACATTGGCTCGTATCGCTACGCTGTTCCCACGCGTCAAAGGTGGAAATTCAACACCGTCAACCGTCGAAGACTCCTCTAAACGTTTGAGTCAGTCATAGTTTATAATCAAACGTACGTATAGTGACAAATTGTAATTTCTGTAACGACTTACACAAAAATTTCTGTTCGCGAATTCAAGTTTAATTTAGGTACAAACAACCCGGACCACACAATTAAGGCTTAAGTAAAAACGTTAAAGTTGCGGTATACAGAGATTTCCATCGTCGTACATATTTTTATATTTGTACCAGATGTTCATCTCTTGTCTATGACTCGAAAACGTCAAAATTTGCAATTTACAGTTTTACGTACGCCACTTAAACCAACTGACATACCAATCTGAAAAAATTCACAGTGTGTAACAATGCAAGCTACAAATTCGCATAAATAATAACAAAAAATATTTTTTAGGCCTATTTAAAATTAAAATTCTGGATTTTGAAATGAAAATTATAAAATGTGAACAATTTTTTTAAAATGTCAGAATATTAAATTTATTTTATATACAACTTATAGACTACAGTATTATTATTCACTGTGAAATATTTCCGATTAGTATATCAGTTGGTTACGTGGCGTACATAAAACCGTAAAATGCTAATTTTGACGTTTACTAGTCATTACACAGTAAACAATTAGCAGATGCTCAAAATGCAAGAAGCATAAATTTAAACACTTATACATAATCATATTTTATATTGCTGTGAAGAAACGATAAAAATCACACAATGTATTCTTAAGAGTGAAAGATAAATAATGCTTAAAACAGCAACTGATTTCTACGCTTTTTTTTTCGAAGCCAATATGGATAAAATACTCAATGACTATCCTAGATAACGGTATTTGTCAACTTTATTAGTAAATATTTATCCAGAATATTACTAATTCGTAACGCGTGATCTCTTGCGCCGCAGTTAAATGCCCGAGGTTCCGGCGTCAGAGATTGTGCCACAGAAGTTCGTAACACTGGAGACAATTTTTTTAAACGTTGGCTTAAACTATTGTCTAGGATTGCTATGTTTAATTTTCACAAATTGGCTTCAAGGAACCTACAATTATAGATTAATCTTTTTAGCGTAGAGTTATGTACTACGCCCTCTAAGTAAACTCTGATACTAATTTAAGTCAATTACGATAACCACTTAGCATAAAAATATTTTGTGCACTAAGAAATGTATATTTGCACTTTTTTTGTATTGTGTATCTTTGTCGGCTTTGCATGGAAAGTAGTTGTATAGAAATGGAAATGCTGGGACAGGGTTGGGAGACTGTTATGACGTTGTCATCGCCTATGCGTGACCATGTAATAAACAATTTGGCTTATTTCAAAATTTTCGAATTATTATAAAACTTTCAATTATTTCGAAACCCTGAAATTTCTTAAACATATGAATTATTTAATCTTGTAATTTTTTTTTTTTTTAGAAAAATTTTAACTTTCAAAAATTTCTAATTCTTCGGGTTTTTTTTTTTTAAATTTTGTAAAGTTTTCCATTTTATGACCTCGACGTCAAAGGTCTAGGCCAAAAGCAAATCGGTATGGTGCAAGTTTTAAAAATCACAACGTTTTAAGACAGCACCATCAAGCTGCACAGTTACTCGCTTTCCCTCCTAGGCTACACGAGTCGCTAGGTACCTTTTCTTGAAGTGTCAAGCCGCTTTGCTGACGTTAAGCAACTCTCTAATACTGCCAAACACCCTTGACTGAGCTTTTTCAGGATGTTCCTGCGAACTGCAACCCTCGAAGGCAGTGCGCATCATCATTGAAATTGAGAGATTTATGAATGGTCTGGAAGTGGCGGCAGGGTGGTATGATTGTATATGCTGGCACAGACGTAGTTAAGTGATTTATTATGAAAAATAAAGCAGAAAAGACATAAGACATTTAATATTAAGAAAGTGATAAGATTTTGTGCATCGAGTTTTAAAACAATATATTGTTAAAATAAAGGAAACCGAATTATGTAAACGACAATACTCTAAACATTGATTTATGTTATTAGGGTCTAGAAAACCTCATCAAATGCAGCTCGACACCTTCAACTGTTACTAAAATAACAGGGGTGACCACCCTCTAATTGGATTCAAGTTTTGTACCGTCGGGGTTTTGGAATATGTATTTGAAGATGTTTAATTGAGTAATTTGAGCTTTGTAACAAAAATTGTCCTGTTATTGCAACTGTCTAGGAGACATTGTTGTTAACAATGCACGCGAAGCTATGGTTTCAGCGATAGAGTGCCAGGAGAGCATAGGCAATGCTATGTACATGTGTGTTGATGTGCTCACTGCACAGGTTATGGCGGACAGTCACTGTAAACAACATTATCCACTCTTCAATAAGATCACAATACCGTCTCAGCAGGTACAAATATCGTGAGGTGATTCTGTATCGAAAATGGGTTGGAAAACATAACATACGAGCAATGTCGTACAGTAAGTCGTAAATGTGATATCCAACATTGTAAATCTATGTTTGAAAAGGTTTTAACTGAAATTAATAAAACCTATTGGACATCAAAGAAAGATTCTGTGAATGATGTAGTTACTTTAGGTTGATCTTAAGCGGTTGGACATCTATTGTTGATACAAACATACCTTACATCGAGGACAAAAAATGGTGGTATGTTCCTCTCCTACCAATGTGTTTGTAATACTTTTATTTCTTTTCAGTTATGTAATACAAATACAGAATACACGTCACCTTCATAGAACACTTTTATGCGAACTGTTTAAGAGGAATGTCATGTGAATATCATGCGTTGCCTACCAGGTATGCAACCTGCGTTGCAAGGCTGGTCATACGATAACACTGTTTAGTTGCTGCATGTGAATACAGGTTTTGCGATAGGACAGCAGCATGTTTGTACAGAACTTCTGATAGTTGTTATCCCAAAGAGTGAGAGTACGCGAGAGATTTTGGTCAGCACTAACATAGAAATCTTTATCGCTGATGAGGTGTGATATGTGGTGAGCATGAAGCTGCACTGGAACGAAGGGACGGGAAAAAACTGGAAATCCTCTAGAAAACCCGCCGACCAGCGACATCGTCCGGCAAAAATCCGGGGACAAACCCCGCCAGGAATCGAATCAGGTTTGTTTAGATGACATTGTGGTTACAGGGAAGACATTCGATGAGCACCTGACAAGTCTTGATTCAGTTCTTCAGAGGATAACAGCAGCTTATTTGAAGATAGTTTTAAAAAAGTGTAATTTGTTCCAAAGGAAAGTGACATTTCTGGGACATGCAGTGTCGACTGAAGGGATGGAAACAGATCTAGAGAAGATGAAAGCAATTAGAAATTGTCCACAGCCAAGATCCGGCACAATTAAGATGTTTCCTTGGGCTGTGTGCTTATAATCGGCATTTTGTGCGTGGGTTTGCCACAATAGCAAAGCCATTACACCAGTAGACTGTGACTAAAAGTAAATTTTTCTGGACTCCCGAATGTGAATCCACATTCAAAAAATTATAAAGGAAATTTTGGTTTCACCTTCCATCCTAGGTTATCCTATCAGTGAGGGTGCGTTCATTTTAGACACAGATGCGAGATGTGTGGTGATTGGTGCTGTGTTGTCACTGATCCAGGATGGGAAAGAGACACGATTAGAGTATTTCAGCAAAGTGTTAGATAAGCCCGAAATAAATTACTATGTAACTAGCAGGGAGCTCCAAATCTATTTCACATTTTCACCATTACTTATATGGAAGACATTTTATTCTACGAACAGATCATGCATCATTACTATGGTTACTGCACTTCAGTAACCTAGGATAGATAGCTAGGTGGCTGCAGCACCTCCAAGACAGCACAGAGCTGGTCGCTCACAGAACAATGCTGATGCACTATCCAGGAGGCTATGCGAGCCAATGTGCTTTCTATGTGATCACCAAGAAGGGAAGATTGGAAAGACACCCACTGCTCGGAGAGCAAGAATCCAAGAGTTCACAACTGACAATTAATATTTTCCCTGGAGTGATGAAAAGATTGGAGAAGATCAGAGAAAGGACCCTGCTGTTAGGCCAATACTGGAATAGTAGAGTGGAAGGAAAAAGGCCAGCGCTCAAAGTGGTCTGAGTTACCTTATGAATGTACTACAACTAAGGCATACTGAATACAATGGGATTCTTTATCTCTCAGAAATGGTGTCCTGTACCGGAACTGGGAATGAGCAGATGGCAAAGAAACATGCCTACAGCTAGTACTTTCAGAAATTACTCATTACAATGTAAAAATGTGTCTTAACATATATAACGAAGATTTATAACCAATTATGCAAAATAGTGTATGGAATTATAGACACATTACACAAAGGCATATGACATAAACACTAAATGTTTTTACATAACCTACAAAAGAATTATACTTACCAGAACATACTAAAGTTAAAGGGATCTAAATAAAACATGCACTAAACAAGAAAACACCTGTCTGTGGTCTTTTCCAGCTGACCTTCTACTTTTCACAGTAGTACTAGGACAGTTTTTTTACTCAGGTGAAATCTCATAACAAATTCATGGTCATCTACGTACATGTGATTTGGGCATTCCCGATAAAGTCTTGGCCTGTTTATGAACTCTACTATACATTCATCATCATTATCATCTTCAAACAATAAATTTAAATCATGTGTCATCATAACCTAAAAAATGGTCACCAACACAGGTAAATCTTGCGACAAATTTTTATGCTGTATAAATTGTATAATGTAAGAAATTTATGGATTTGATTTAATTTAAGCTTATTTTCTTCTTTTTAGAGCACTTAAATAACACGTTATTTTTAAAATAGTTTTTTTACTATTAATTAATTTTGTATTTTTTAAAGTTATTTTTCCATGTTGCATGTTGTCCCCAGTATTACGGAAAAAATATCCGTCGACCCTCCCAGAGCTTCGATTAGATGGGTAGGAGGTAATATACAATAGGGTTCGCCTCGGTGCCCTGAGGTGATACGTTCACATCGTGTTTGATACACTCTAATACACATGCAACTCAGTCCTCGGCATGGCTTCACCTTGACTTGGGTTTTTGGAGGTATGCGCACCTTCTTTCAGTTTTAAACTTATTTGTACCTAATAAAACACAGTTCCGGGTTTGATTACGGATTTTTTTCACCATCACTAGAATTTGCCCAAGACACGACCCTGCCAAATCTCCTCGAAGATCTGAACATGGACCACATTTTATTAGTATTATTTTTAGCAAATTCCCTCGTTTGATACCAACATCATTGGAATACATAAAATTAAGTAGTCCGCAATCTTGGGCGGTCCACCATATTGAATTCAGAATGCCGCCACTTAGATAACCATGCATTGTCATCCAGACTAATCATTGGAAAATTTCAGCTCAATCGGTTGAGGAAAACTGCTTTAAAATTCAGTCGCAATATTTAACCCGAACAAACATACAGATATGTTAAGTTGCAAGTAAAATAAAAGCGTGTAAAATGTCCTCCATCAGCAAGAACACATGCCTCGAACGGCCGTAGCATCGACTGTCAGTGACGTTGACGAATCCCTGATTTCGTCGCACCCCACCACAATACGAATACGAAGAATTTTCTCGTCATCTACAGGGGTTAAAGATACAAGTGACTTTTAGGTCCGGTTTCTCAATATCTGATTTTCTTCTGATTATCTTCCGATTAAAATTTAACCAATGGTTAGCAACAATACCTGTTTCTTAAGTACTGATTAAGATTAATCAGTGGATTAGCAGTAGGTAACCATTGGTTATCTCAATCATAAGAAGAGGTATTGATTACAGAGTTAAACAAGACTTTTAAAACAAACAAGAATATAAATAGTGACAATTTTTTAGGTCTTGATGACACATGATTCAAATTTATTGTTTGAAGATTATGAATGTATATTAGAGTTCATAAACAGACCAAGACTTTATCGGGAATGCCCGAATCACATGAATATAGATTACCATGAATTTGTTATGAGATTTCGCCTGAGTAAAATAACTGTCTTAATACTACTGTAAAAAATAGAAGGATAGCTGGAAGAGACCACAGACAGGTGTGTACTTGTTTATTGCATGTTTTATTTAGATCCCATTAACGTTAGTACGTTCTGGTAAGTATAATTCTTTTTTAGGTAATGAGAAAACATTTCTTGGGTATGTCACATGCCTTTGTGTGATGTGTCTATAATTCCATACATCATTTTGCATAATTGGTTATAAATCTTTGTTATGTATATTAAGACACATTTGTACGTTGTAATGGGTAATGGTATTTAAATATATATTTCTTTATCTTCGGGAATAATAAAACATGCGATAATTAAGGAATCTGTATTGAAACTTCCTTAATATAAATTTGCAGATTATATTACATATTTTTAGATATTTTTGTTTATTGTAACACGTATTGTAGGTTATGTTATATTAACATAGTTTTGTAGGTTATGTTACACATATGGGTTCCTAGATGAATTAAATTCTACTCAGATTTTCCTACATGCATCTTCCTTCTGCTTCCAAGTTACGGCGTCAGTTTTTTTTTTTTTATTCTATGATAAGGACGTATAGTTCAGCAAGAGACATTATAATTTCTGTTTCCACAGAAATAAAATTTTCGGCACGCGGTCTCTTATCTTCGTCCATCATGTAGACAAACACTGCTGACCAGCACAACTAAATTAATAAATAAACACTTCACTGCAGCCAATTAGAAGCTGATACATTATTACATGGTTGCCACATTTAACTTAATCGATACTTAGTTAAACATAAGAGTAAAGTACGTTGAGAAACACCTTAGATTTAATCACCACTTAAACAATACGTTAAATATAATCATAGGATTAGCTAACCAAGGCTTTAATCAGACTTGAGAAACCGGCCCTAATGTCCCCACAAATAAAAGTCTAGTGAATTCAAATAATGGCTCTTGTACAAGATCTGTTTTGGCTTGTAACGCTAGAACATGTCATTGTTATTCATGTTGTAATACAGAACATTGACCAGGTGTAAATTTGTAACAAAAAAATAGTCTTGTCGGAAAGTGCTAGTGTAAAACATTTTCGAGTAAATTGCTTGTCAAACGTTTGCCATTTAAATAAAAAAAAGTATCGCCTGAAACATATGCAGACATTACGACTGCCTTGCAAGGCGGGTAACCAAACAAATGGGCGTGTCGCATCTGGCCAACGTTCAGTAGTACAGCATGAATAACAATAACGTGTTCCAGAGTTACAAGCCAAAACAAGACACACTAATCCATCTGAACAACGATGTGCAGGTGATATTAACCAACTAAATTTCTGAGAATGAAGAAGAGTCATTGTTGATACAGCGCTCTGAATATCGTTGTTTAATACGTAATAGTTTTTTGAGATAATAATTAATTTGCGATTCGAAAATATATATTCTGCGGAGCATTACTTCCACTATATGCACAGTTAGGACAAATTAAAAACATGTTTTCCTCATATCTTATTGCGAGCCATTATCACGCAAAATTAACGCACTCCGTCCTGACTCACGTATTATATATATATATATATATATATATACATATATATATATATACATATACGTAAATAGAGAACGATACAGAGAAAGTGAGAGAATGACAGAGCCAAAGACACCCCAGGCGCATGAAAGTTTGACGTATTACCAGTGTGAAGGTGGTAGCGAAGACCAGTGGGTGGCAAATATGCGAAAGAGTGATAAAATAGGAGAGAAAAAGAGAACCCACAAAATCGTGCCGGTAGTTATTGGCGTTTAGCTTGTGTACAGACGGTAGCACCTAGCCGTATGTGGCGACTAATGTGGCAGAGAGAGAGCGATAGAGAGTCAGAAAGAGAGAGCCTGCGAGTCAAGGCGGGCAGTGAATGGATGACATTTAGTCTGTGTACAGAAGGTAGTTGGTAGCTTTGTGTTGCGACTAATGTGTTAGAGGGACAGAGAGCGATAGAGAGTCAGAGAGAGAGAGAGAGAGAGAGAGAGAGAGAGAGGGTCAGAGAGCCTGGGAATCAGGGCGGGCAGTGATTGGATCACATTTAGCCTGTGCACAGAAGGTAGTTGGTAGCTTTGTGTGGCGACTGATTTGTTAGCGAGACAGAGAGCGATAGAGAGTCAGAGAGAGAGGGAGAGAGAGAGAGAGAGAGAGTCAGAGAGCCTGCGAATCAGGGCGGGCAGTGATTGGATGATATTTAGCCTGTGTATAGAAGGTAGTTGGTAGCTTTGTGTTGCGACTAATGTGTTAGAGGGACAGAGAGCGATAGAGAGTCAGAGAGAGAGAGAGAGAGAGTCAGAGAGCCTGCGCGTCAGGGCGGGCAGTGATTGGAAGACATTTAGCCTGTGTACAGAAAGTAGTTGGTAGCTTTGTGTGGCGACTGATCTGGTAGAGAGTGTGAGAGAGTGAGAGAGCCTGAGAGTTAGGGTGGGCAGTGATTCGAATACATTTAGCCTGTGTACAGGAGGTAGTTGGTAGGTTGAGACTGATGTGTTAGAGAGACAGAGAGCGATAGAGAGTCACAGAGAGTGTGAATCAGAGAGCCTGTGAGTCAGGGAGGGCAGTGATTGGATGCCATTTAGCCTGTGTACAGAAGGTAGTTCGTAGCTTTGTGTTGCTACTGATGTGTTAGTGAGACAGAGAGCGATAGAGAGTCAGAAAGAAAGAGTCAGAGAGCCTGCGAATCAGGGCGGGCAGTGATTGGATGACATTTAGCCTGTGTAGTGAAGGTAGTTGATAGCTTTATGTGGCGACTGATGTGGTAGAGAGACAGAGAGCGATAGAAAGTAAGTGAGAGAGAGAGCCTGCGAGTCAGGGCGGGCAGTGATTTTATGACATTTAACCTGTGTAAAGAAGGTAGCTGCGATCTTTGTGTGGCGACTGATGTGCTAGAGAGAGAGAGAGAGAGAGAGAGAGAGAGAAAGAGTGATAGTGTAGATTTCATAATCGGTATAGGTGTCTGGTTACGAAATATTATGAATTATGATTAGTGAAACACGATTATTGGTTTTACTGCAGTTGTTTGAGAGTAAGAAATGCAGTTTCAAGATTTTGTGACAATCGTAATTTATTTCATACCCCTTTTATCATAAAAACAGGAAAGACAAACAATTCGTTATGTAGTGTAGGAATTCACCTTTTTTTTTTAGAGATTTTGAGTATAAATGTATTTACAGGAATTTAATTCGAACACAAATAAGTGATTTGTTGTCCTGAAAATACAGTTCTGTAATGCAATTACAAACTTTAATTTAATAGTTTTATTAGATGTTTCAAGCATACCGTTTAAGCCCGATTACGCAATTAATTGATTGCTGTAACAATAGCATTTCATAATTGCTTTTTATTTACGAATCTTGATTATTCTAGCTATTTAATAATTCGAGGAAATTTCATTCCGAAGACCAACGCCTAGCAATACTGTTGTACAGGTATAACCTGATCCAAATTTGAACGATAAATAGAAGGCGTGTTGGGAATGTAAAGTGCAACGGGACTGACCTTTATTAAATCACTTTGTGAAAATTACGTGATGAACCAGCGCAGACAAATCTGAAGTTTATACTAAGTGCTGCTAATGTACACACCAAAACCTTACTAGTCATGTGTTCACTTTCCAGACACGCTTCGTATGACCAACCTGGTTATTGTACTTTAATCGGTCATTTGAGAAACCCCACTTGTCCACTTTTTGGACAGATGGAGGTGAATCAGTTCATATTAAAACAACACTTGTCCATACACAAATAAGACAGAAACTGAAAGTTAAAAGATTCCAGTTCATTGAGAAACCCGTCATGTCCTGGACATGAGGGATTTCTCAAATAATTGCCTCTGCAGTCTATAGAGTGCAACTCCTTTTAGAGCATATTGCGGTGCAACCTGTATGAGCAGTTATTACAACTGTTGTAAGGAAAGGCCCCACCTAAGAAGGTATGCTCATTTCTGCTAGATTACATAAAAAATGAAATTAGCCAAAATACTAAACATCTGCTTCTGTTTTCTGATGGATCATGGGGTAAACATAACAACACCGTAGTGAGGTTTTTGTTGGCTGTAGTGAAGACTGTGCGATTTCAGACAATTCCACATTACTTTCCTATCAAAGGGCACTAATTTTTACCTTGAAGAAGGGAGTTCAGTGTCATTAAAATGAAAATTAAAATAACTGATCGGATACACACACCGACAGAATATGTATAGCTCACAGTGGCAAATTTACAGTGCAGATAGTTGATTCGAAAGACGTAAAAAATTTTAGACTGGTGGCCACAATATTATAAAATACATTTAATATCAACATAGTCTTATGCAAAGAGTGTGTCACGTAATCAGAAACAGTATTTCAATGTCTCAACTTTTACCGAATTCGTATAATCTGTTAACCACAGTGGAACAGTTCAAACTAGAACATTCATTGATGGACTCATCGATCATACGTTTGTGCTTAAGTTTTCTAGTATTAAGCCAGACATGCCAACAGAATTAGCTTACAAAGACGGTTGTGTACCAATAAACAAAAAGAAAATTGAAGGCATCCAGAAATTGCAGAGATTTATTCCTCCTGAAATAGTGAATGACATTTATGCTGAAATTTTTCAGTGGCTAAGAACTGACACTGCAGACATTGAGCAATTAACTTAAAAACTTTTATTTGTTTCTTCAGTTTTTATATTTTAAGCAGTGAGGAATAGTTATCTAATTCCTGGAAAGCAGCGTGAATTTTACATTGTTGGCGATAATTGCAACACATGGCAATAAGTTCATCATTTAAACCCACTTTTTGTTGTATTAATTGTTGCCGGTAATCTTATAGTTCTTGGTATGTAAAAAGTTATTGTTTTATTTACATTATAACACTTTGTTTGCAACCAAAAGAACATTGTGTTCCATTTATATATCATTTATTTGAGAAACCCCACGTGTCCAGAGGATTAATTTTGCTATTATAACCACAATTTTTGACACCTATGTCTGTTGTTTGGGGACGTAACTGCAGATATGCTACCCTAAATGGCAACAGTAGTGGAAAATTTATATCTGCCATCTATTTCAACTAAACATGTTTTTCTTGAATATCTCAAAACTAACATTTACTGCCATGCGGAGTTTCTCGAATGAACGTTTTTTTGTTGTCTTGTTGAGGGTGCAGTGTGGATACAATGGCGGTACCAGACGAGTCATGTGGGATCGGGCACTTTCGCCCACCTTGGCTGCAGAGGATGGCCAGTGTCAAGTGCTTCATGATCGCATTCAGCGTGCTGTATATCATCCATGGGATATCGAGCGGTTACTCCACAGCGACCCTGTCAACCATAGAGAAGAGGTTTAAAATTCCCACTCGTGCAGTAGGCAAGTTTTCACCTCTTTAATGTTGTACTGTTCTCTTGCTTGACCTAGAAATGAAGTATAACTGTACGTTAAATTTATTTACAGGACACTAACTCTGATTAACTGAAATGGTATGCTGGAGCACAACTAAATGTACATTTTTATTTTAAGATGCATTGAAAGGTAAGATGTCTAGCGAACGACGGGAATTACTCAAACATCGATAAAATCTAAACTACTGATAAAAATTCAATGGGATTTTGGCCAAGTAGATATTCTATTAGTGTACATTTATTTATGTAGTACTGGGTGGTGGAACTGTCATTTGGGGTAACATTGTACCATTTTGGGGTAACATTGTGTCAGAGATTTTCCTTTATATAATAATAGCTCTGCAGCATTAAATTATTATGCAAAATTTAAGGTTAACAAATTTATTGATCTAGAACACAACCGTACTCTTAAATTCTGAAATACTTCATTTGAAATTAAACTAGGCTGGTGGTACAAAGTTGCCCTGACCGGTGCAAAGTTACCCCAAATGACTGTATGCTTTGCTTTCGAGTAAAAAATTAAAGCGGTATTTAGAAAATAATGGATTGTAACTACAAAGTCCATAAGAATGCAATACAGTAATTTTTTATAATTATTAGTACGATATTATCTAGGACTCCATAATAAACGACATTTAAAAATAATTAATTGCACTTTGATTTTAAAATAACTTTAACATCCGTAAACCACTCGCACAAAGGTTTTTGGAGAGTAAAAAAAAAGTGAATTACTTTTAAATTCAGTTATTATAGAGTCCTTGTCATTATAGTACTAAAAATTATAAAAATTACAGTTTTCCATTTTTATGGTTTTCTATTTTCAATCACTTATTTTACTAAATAACGCTATTAATATTTTACTCGAAAGCACATTGTACTCCCGCTCATTGCTATATAAATACACGTCTGCTAATAGAATACATACTCGGCAAATGATGAGTAGCTTAAATTTTATCGACGATTGAATATTCCAATAATTCGCTCGATATTTTACCTTTCCATTCCCCTAAAGTACCGAAGCTTATATTTTAATATTTTAAAACTGTAATCACAAATATTTTTTGTGCAAATTCTGAACAGTTCATAGGAAATATTTACACACATTTTTAATAAAATTGTATGCAATCACTATCAGCAAACACATTTAAATATTATGATAATAGTTTGATTCCATTTAACACAAGAACAGAATGGTCGGATTGTGGCTGCCAAATTTGGGGCCACACGCCATTTTGGACGATGTCACAGTGGACACCTTGAATGACGTAATGGTGGCCATCTTGAGTGATGTCGTTGCACCCATCTTGGATGACATGGCAACCCTCTTGAATTCGACATTGACATTTTACTTTGATCTCCTTTGACCTGGCTGTTTGACATTGATCTTTAATCTTGACCTTCGCCTTGAACTTTTTTCTTCAGTTTCCATCTACCATCATGTTTGTCACCAGTCATTCTATCGTTTACCAACTACTTTTAGAATGCTACTTGTTTACATAATCTGCCAACCACAATTTTTATACTGGCACCTCTGGTGCTATCGGCAGCGATTATGGTACCAATACGTAGACGATGTACGAGTATGCTCGGCAACCTTCGGGTCAGCCGCGGGAAATCATTGCCGGGGGCGATGCTGCTGCTTGGTTCTCGATTCGCCCGGCAGGGGTGCTGTACTAGTTCGATTAATCTATAATTTAATTATTGTGTCACATGCTAGGCAGTGCTAGTGTCGCGCTGTACATAAGGTTTACATGCAACGCACCCTTGCGGATATATCGCTCTTACAGACGTGATTGTAAAGTGCGTAACTCAAAAGATCCTATGGTGGAGCAGAGCTCCGAACCGGCCGAACTTTCATCACAAAACTGACACATTAGACTTAAGCTACCTAAGCATAGGAAAATGAGAATTTAATATTTAATATAGTAAAAGCAATGCTTTATCTCTCATGATATCGGACACGTGAAAAATCCGGAGTTGAATACGCCGGAGATCGAACCCAAACCACCTCTCCCCTTCCGCCAAGGAGCATGTAAAGCCAAAAAAATTGCATGTGAAGAGCAAATAATCTCCAAAGATAAAAAGAAACCGCCGTCAGGTGCGGCTCTTTGCCATTAAGTTTGAAAGAAAAAAATATGAACAAGAGCAAGAAAATGTCTATTGGAGGAATACAACAATTTATCCTTCTTGATATTTGTGCTCTAGGTGGTCTAGTTGGCTCAATTAGTAGCATTGTGGGAGCAGTCAACACAACATTGAATGAGAAAAAACAATTGTCCGAGACCCAAAGGTACAATTAAAACATGGAAGCCATTGCAAAAGGAAAAAAAAGGAGCAAGGTTTTTACCTATGATCATATCCTTGTTCGGAAGTGGGTGAGAAAGTAAAGCATCGATGTGGGAAAATATCTTTAAGTTCCACCTAGAAAGCAACTTAAATAATCCTCGTCGAACATTATGCAAACAGACTCAAGTTACCACATTTTAGGAGCATGTGTACGATGTATGTGTTGCAATTATCGATTTGTACTCATTTAATTGTACAGTTACGCACTTGTTAACATACAAAAATGTGAGAAAATAACATAAATAGTTTTGGTAATTTGTGATCACCACTTGAATTATGGTAATATCTTAATGGTGCGATAGACACATACAAATACGAAACTGAGCTGTCACCAAATAGTTGGAACTATGGGCATTCGTACCTTTGGTTTCTTATTTGATCAAATTAGTACAGGTCTTCAGCATAAGATGGAAACTGTTAGTCATGTCTGCAATGCTGAAATTGACAGGAAAAAGTTTAGAGCTACATATGGTGTATTTCCTATCCGTAAGGTGAAACAAAGAATGGTACATCAGCCTCATCGATTTTCAGACAAATAATGAGGCACTTCGACAATTTTATAGCATGTTGGTACCTCATTCTGTGTAATTTTGAGTTCTTTTTTTAGATGTTACCACTGACTAAAATACATTCTATGATTATCACATTTATCAGCAATATGTCAACTGATTTGTATGTATTCGTGAATTTTCCCAGCTTCATGGACTATTGTTTCGAGCCCTAATCATTGGTCTTATTGTATTTTGTACAGTAAAGTCTATATTATCACTACACATTATCATGCTCTTCAGAGTGTTTGGGTTACCTAGAGTTCAAACGCGATGATGAATAGCAGTGTTTTTTCTACGTATCATGGAATGTCGTCTATTTCATACGATCCATCAGCCAGTTTTAACTCCTCTATGTTGATATAATTTTTGTGTGACATACAAGTTACAGTCTGTTTTCAACAATAAAATATTCCATTATATTCCACCTAGGCGGAAGGGGAGAGGTCTGACAACTCTACCACCACGACCCCTCTATGCTTTCTGCATTACATAAAGTAATTCATGTTCTGAGTAATCAGCAAGCAGCTTTATATTTTAAAAACATTTATAATATTTTGGGTGTATGTTATAACTGGGGTGATAAAAAAAACTGAATATACTTGCAAGTGTTCATGAGTTTTTATGCAGCAGTAAATAGATTTAACAGAACGAAAATATTTTTAAAAAATTTGATTTTTGTATACCTTGCAGAATTAATATATATTTAATGTTTATACACAATACTGCTGATTACTGGATTCTATACAATGTATTCATGCTAAGATAAAATTCATATAAAATTTCTAGTAAAAATACAAGTGAAAGAATAAGAAATAATTTATAAAATATCTTTAAAGTAATAAAAATTTAGTGAAATTAAGTTGATTGATTTTGGTGTACTTGTAACGCCCGCAATCTAACCTATGAGATCATCTGCCTGATTTGAGGAGACAAGCCCCAGTGGTTCGATGAAACATAGGGACGATAAAGAATTTTAGTAAATAAATTTGTTGATTTAAATGCTTATCGAAAAAGCAATTCTGATAATGTCCCAATGAGAGGAAAGGATGGTTTGCAACAGTAAATTAAATTTGAAAATCTTAATAAAATATTATTTGGATGCAAATATATTACTGCCGAGTAAGAGTGGCGGGAGGGAACGAGGTTATAAAGGGAGTGATATAAAAATTAATGAATCTATTTTCCGTAAAAGAGAAATCAATAATTTCAATCGGTTGTTAATGCACAGGAAAATTTAAATGTCCCGTAGTTTAGTATCGAGAAAGAAAAAAAAACAATAATTCCAATATTATAAGAGATAAAGTATTGCATTAATTCTTGTCCAACACTTTATTTTACATTTTGCTTGAATCGGTAGCTGAGTTTCTAAGGCATCGGTTATGTGATGCAATGGCCGGCGGTTCGTGACTCCGCTCCAACAAAGCACTCATTGAGATACACATTTTACAATTACTACTGTAAGGGCGATATCTCCGCAGGGGTGCCTGACATGTGAACCATATAAGCAGTGCGACGCTGGCACTGCCTAGCACGCGACACAAGAGTTAAATTAGCTATTAATGAAACGGGTGCAACGCCTCTGTCGGTCAACTCGATAACCAAGTAGCAGCAGTACCCTTAGTGACGATTTCTGGTGGCCAAGCCGAAGGTTGCCGAGTGCACCCGAGAATGGTAGAGGCACCAGTACCAGGACGGCTGCCGTGAGCTCCCGAGGTGCCAGTCCAAATAGAGCATCCCATGTGATGTAAACAATTGAATAGTATCAGGTGACGAAGATGGTGACACGTAATGGACAAGATGACAGATGTAAGTCAAAGGTCAAGAGTGAGGTCAAGGTCAAATGTCAAGACTAATTGTCAAGGTGAAAAGTCAGTTATAAATGGCAAGGTAAAAACAAGGTCTTATCCAAGATGGCTGCCATGACACTATCCAGGTTAGGTGCCATGAAGTCATTAAAGATGGGGTGGGGGTACCAGGCTTGGTTGTGTAACTAGTATCAGCTCCTGTGCCAGTTGGAACCAAACTATTTTGCTAATATACTATAGGAAAGTTATAAAGTATTACATGATAAGAAACATTTTCACAAATATCACCAATATAGAATAACAAATGCATTTATCCGGAATACAATACTGTGTAAGAATGTCGTGACGTGCATGAAGTAGTTAACTTCACTCATCCTTAGTCTAATTGTTTTAGGTTTCCTGAAGAGTGGTACAGAAATCGGTGACGTACTTCTGAGTCTTATAATAGGCTACTATGGCAGCCGCGGACACATGCCACACTGGGTATCGTGGGGAATCGCCATAACAGCCATTTCAGCATTCATCATGGCTTTGCCGCATTTTATATACGGGCCTGGTCGAGAGACATTGGCACTTACAGAAGAACACCTCGATCTAAACATCTTGAATGCTTCCTTTTCTTCGAATAGTAAGTTTTCTGGGTTTATTTTATTTAGCGAGAGTGGTTATGTATTTTCGCATTTAAAATTTGAGTTAGTGAATCGATCAATCAATCAGTGTGTGTTACATAAGTTTTCGAGGGCTTTGGTAGTCCAAACTAGTATTGTTCAGATGCTTGGCTTGAGAAATTGTGATGTATATATGTACAAATTCCTCACATTCACATACTTTAAAATACATTAGGTTAGCTTTCTGATACTGGACAAGTATCCCTACATAGTGGCATGTTACATTTACAAATACAAAAACCTTTTTAGATTTGGAATTGGACAAATTGGAGAAATAAATGAGTGTTGCATATCTTTGAGTGGGGAGACTGGGGTCGGACCGCATCTGGTGAGTGATAATATCTGTGAGACAGGGGAAGGGGGAGAGTTTGGAGTCGGTTGTACGCCGCATATGTTGAGTGACATGTGATACTCAGAATATGAGATAGAAACACTCAAACGACAAGCTTTACATAACTAGGGAAGGTATAAACCATTAATTTCAGTGTTGTACCACCCGGCATTCGCATGGCGTTATCTCGGTAAACAATGGCGCTAAATTATATCAGAATAGTCTGACTTGGATTCGCACCCGGGTTTACTCTATTTGTTTACCCTTCCTAGACCTCCTGGGTTGGCTGGTGAAGATTGGGAGAGTTCTCCAACATTTTACAGTACATTACTAAGTTGGATTAGGTTAGGTTTAGTTAGGTATGGTAATTTTGGGTTAGGGTGTGTGAAAGCTAGTGATACTGCATATTAGTGCAATACAGTGATACTTAGTGCAAGATAGGGCATCTTAGTGGAAGATGGAGCAACTCAGTGCAAGAAATTGCAACTTAGTGCAAAATAATGCAACTTAGTTGGTATGGGTTAACTTGGTTATGTTATATTAGGTTAGGTTGGGTTAGTTTGGTTTAGATGAGGTTTGGTTAGGTTGGTTTTGGTGATATAAGGCTAAGTTAGGTTGGGTTAGGTGAGATTAGGTTTGGTTGGGTTAGAGTGGGTGCAGGATGGTTGCAAATTAGTGTAACTTAGTGAATGCTAATGCACATTAGTAAAAATTAGAATAACTCAATGAAAGATATTGCATCTCAATGCAAAACAATGAAATTTAGTGCAAGAAAGTTCAACTTTCTTGAAGAAGGTGCAACTTAGAACAAGCTATTGCAACTTAGTGCAATATAGTGATACTCAGTGCAAGCTAGTTCATCTTAGTGCAATTAAGTGCAACATAGTGCAAGGAAATGCAACTTAGTGCAAGAAATGCAACACAGTGCAAGAAAGTGCAACTAAGTGCACGAAAGTGCAACTTAGTGGAGGACATTGGAAATTGGTGCAGGATGTATAACATATTGCACGCAAGGTTAGGTAAAGTTGGTATGTGTTATGTTAGGTTGGGTCAGCTTGAGTATGGGTAGGTTGTGATAGAATAGGTTAGGGTGCAAGCTACTGACACATTGTGCAAGATATTGCAACTTAGTGAAACTAGTAGTGCCAGTGCTAAATTGTGCAATAAAGTGCAACTTAGTGCAATAAAGTGTTACTTAGTGCAAGAAAGTGCAACTTAGTGCAGGAAAGTGCTACTTAGTGCAAGAAAGTGTAACTTAATGCAAGAAAGTGCAACTTAGTGCAAGAAAGTGCAATTTAGGGCAAGAAAGTGCAACTTAGTGCAGTACATTGCAATTTAGTGCAAGGCAGTGCAAATTAGTGCAGAACAGTGCAATTACTGAAAACAAGGTTAGGTAAATTGGTATAGGTTAGGTTGGTTGGGTTAGGTGGAATTATGACGGCTTGGGTTAGATTGGTTAGGTTGCATTAGGTTAGATTGGGTAATGTTAATTTTGGTTTGGATAGATTAGGTTCGATTAGGTTAGGTTGGATTAGGTTAGGTTGGATTAGGTTAGGTTGGATTAGGTTAGGTTGGATTAGGTTATATTGGATTAGGGTGGATGCAAGTGAGTGCAACTTATTGCAATATAGTGCAACTTGTTGCAAGATAATGCCACTTAATGCAAGATTGTGCACCGTTATGCAAGATGTTGGAAATTAATGCAAGCAAGATTAGGTGAAATTGGTTTGGGTTAACAAGGCTGGCTTAGGTTAGGTTAGTTTTGGGTAAGGGTTTTTTAGGGTTAGGTTGGGTTAGGTCAGGTTGGGTTAGGTTTGAGTTGGGTTAGGTTATGTTGGGTTGATAGTTTGCGTTTGGTTATGTTAAGTTAGGTTAGGTTGGTTTGATTTTGATTAAGTTGAGTGACATGCTTAATCATGCTACTTCTAACCCAAAATAAAATAATTCAATGCATTACATTATCCAGATGCCAATTGCTATCACCTGAAATCTTTAATATGTAGTTATGTGTGTGTATATTACCATGAGAACTATGCGTAATATTCTTGCATTGAGCACAAGTTACAAACTAAAGAAGTATTTTGGACATGCTGCCATGGCGTGTGTCCAAAAAAGGTCTTTAGTTTGTAACATGTTCGTGGTGTTAGTTATTTAGGTGTACATGGTTGAGTTCGGATGGGGTGCGTTAATTTTATCATGGAAATAGCTTATGCAAAAGTAGGTCGAATATGTGTTTTCGGTATGTCAGTAAAGGAATGTAGTGGGAGTACGAAATTTCATTTAGTGAAGTATGAAATTCCATTTCTTCAAATATAAAATTACTTCTCTGAAGTAAAGTTGCGTTACAGTTAATAGTGTCAAAACAATTTTTTTAAAATATAGATTTTAATAAAATTAATGGTTTTCAGTAAATCATTACTTCCTCTGTATTCACTTTACGAAAAAATAAATCGATAACATATTTTCGTCTTACTTTTTATGAGCTATCACTATGCAAAATTTAAGTTGTCTGACTTATTCTGTATAGCAACATCTTTCCTGTGGTGTATTATGGTTAAGTGTAATAAATAGAAACCTGCCTTAACTTTGTCATTATTAAAAGAATAAATAAATGAAAACAACATATGCACGCGACACACACACAGATATATGTATATTCATACGCAGATATGCACACTCATTCAAAATTTATATACATACTAATAAAAAATTTATCTTCATACATTAGCCACAATGATTGAAAAAATTACTTATTTTTCATTGTTATTTCTCCTTTGGTCCTGATTTTCTTCTTTTGCAGGAGAGTCGAACCTCACGTTTTCCTTCGAGTGGAATATCTACGACAGGTCTTTCTTTCACTTTCCATTTTGGTTACATTACATAGCCTCAATATATCGCACACTCACACATCGCGTAGCATAATTAAAACTGTTGACTAGCTTCTATACTACTTGGGAATGGTGTTGTCGTCAGTACAAGGCGGCTACAATACATTCGCTTAGTGACGATGAGAATATTACATTTGCCGAAAACTGAAGCATGACACTCAGTCATGTCCAACGATCGACAGTTAAAATGGCATCTGACAGCGCGGTGGTGCGGGGTCAACGGGACAGGTGAAATAAGGGGAGTTTAGGAGGCGACACACAGTCGAGAGCCGTGTAATAACTGTTAAGAAAATCGACTGTCAGCGTGGGGAGGTGGTTCAGAGCATTCAACATCTCATGGAATAATGTAAAATACTTAAGGAGGAGAGAAATTGTATGAAGCTTAAATATGAATGGAAGGATGAGACATGGCCACAGACGAGGTATAGACTATATGATAGAGAAGTATTTACAATAATTATAGAATACATGAAGGAAGTATATAATTTAATAAAGATCTTGAATGATGATCTGGAAAATTAAATACTGCTTTGCAAAAACAATTTGATTATAGAATTCGATAAATAATCCGTGTTAGATGAAGATATTTCAATGTAATGTGGATAAAATAATGAATGAAATTTTAGTTTTAAATAAAGCTATTTTAAAGTGTATAGGATAAAACATAGAGACATTTAAGTATGGTATCCTATAGATAGAAGTATTTTAACGTGTTAACATGTTCGGGAGAATAATGTGTTTAAAATTTTTAAACTGTTTCAGTCTAATATTTTATTGTAAAAATGAGTAGAAATTAATTTTTTTAAAATTTTTTTTAATAGAATTTTAATGTGTTTTGATAATAATATATTTAATGTTTTTAAAATGTAATAAGATAATGTTTTAATATGTTATTATTTAAATTTTTAATGACTTACTTTTAAAATATTTTAAATTTTCATGTTATGTATTATAATTATTAATTATTATTTATTTTTACTTACATAAGGGGAAGGGGGGGCTGCAAACAGTTTATCGCCCGCTAGTAAAAAATTAAACCCTTAAGTTTGATACATCCAGATAAAGATTGCCATTTTTTCACCAAGTGGCACCAAAATAAATACTCCGAGTAGGTCAAAGGTACTGCTGAAATCAATGTATCTACACTTAGTACTAAGATTGTACTCTTAATAGAAGAATGTCTGGCTGATATTAGGACTACTAGTTCATTTCTGTTATGCGAATGCCAGACATGTCCTCTTGTTACGCCCAATACTGCTCCGAAGGCATGAGTCTGTATGTAGCCTCACAGTAGACTCTGACGTCACCAAAATGTCTTCACCAGTCTATCTCTATAAGCATAACACCTTCATCTAGCACGACCAATAACGAACTTCTCAAATATGCTGATTCTGGGCTTATATACTCTGGCCAAACTCCGGGGGTTCCTCGAATTACATGGGTCTAAAATTAGATATTTCATCATGTTTTGGACGTGACTTGAGCCTCATAGGTCAGCCTCGTAGGGCCAAGGCAAAGTTCAAACAGGTCTCTATGACGCAGTTCACTGGGGGTTTACATCATGGGCAGCCCGGCTCATGAGTCATGGGCTAGTCCATAAGGAGTTTCGACACAGCTTCCTGCCACCCAGCCCTGCATTGAATTCTATTGTGGCATATTGTTGCATACCGTACTGTGCTTTTTAGTCAAACATTAAAGCGAAACCAACGATCTGCAGTCATGTATTCCGCTTGCCGAATCATCCGATCATTTGGAAAGGCCATAGGATCAATGTTAATATTTTAGTAAATTGTATGAGTATACGCGTAATAAATTCCACTTCATGGATGTCACCCATAATATTAGCACTTGAATTCAGATGTTTCCAGATGAATTGTTATCATTATAATAATAATTATTATTATTATTCATTCGGGAGTAGGCACTTGTAGGAGTAGAATGTGATTTACAACTGCTTCTGCTAGCCTTACAATTATACTTGTTCAATTAGTCGGTGAGTGTTTTTTGTGAAGTTGGATACCAGGGCAAATGTTATGACGCCAAGTAGTGACGTATGTGCAGTATGTGATAAGCCTTTTTACGCCAAGCAAAAATTTACTAAGCGTGCAGGAGATTGCGGTACGCGTTCGCACTCGCAGTGCGCGATGCAATATGGCGTGAAAGAGGGCAAAACGTACGAGTGTAAAAAACTGTAGTTCTGAAACATATATGTTTAATTTTTGATCACCGAAGCGTGTAAAGCATAACAAATCTAGTGAAGCCCAAGAAAGTGAGCCAGTGAATACGTATAAGCTAGAACTGCACACATACAACAACAGGGCATCAGGAAAAGTGTACGTCTTCCTAGCCTTCGAACGACAGGGTCAAGTCGATCTTCAAGGTACTGTGTGATAAAATTGATTTTCTAACTAGCCAGATAAAATAACTTAAAGAAGAAAATACACTGTTGCGGGCAATGTTTGAGAGTATGCAGTCCGCAGACAGTGGAGCACATTGTTTCATTCATTGTGTTCAGTCTGAGGCAAATAAGTTTAAATCTAATAAAACATACAATCAGGTATCTGAAAATGGGCAAACACGAACAAATAACAGAACTAATTCCTCATCTGTAACAAGACAGCGGGTACAGATCAGTGTTTCTAAGATACCATATGGTAACACCACGTATCCGCCACATATACGACAGACGAAGCGCGTGGGCAACAAACTGTTTCCACGTCGCTAGCAGCTGAAGCGAATGGTTTTACGGTAGCATATAGATGCTTAAGAAAGCAGTCAGGTGACAATGGGTCATCAATTCCTAAACACGTAACGAAAAAAAAAAACAAATGCAACTAAGTGTCAGGAACAACGTTGATATTAATATGGTTTCTAGACCAATTCGGCCACACATGAATTCAATCTTTGATTCACGTTTTGCGCATGATGTGCAGGAAAATGTCATTGTGTCCTATATCAGTAAAGAAATTAAAGTAACACATCTCGAAGTGGTAAGACTTAAAACTAGGTATGATTCGTACTCATCTTTTTATGTAATAGTTGCAGAATCTGACTATGGCAGCATTTTAATACAGTTTTCTGGCCTTTTGGCTGTCTAAAGAGTCCTTTCTATGGAAGACTTCAGAACGAGCAACTGTTCGTGCAGTCAAGTTCAGCAAGTACTGCGAACACTAGGGCGACGGCAGACTCGGCAGAGCACAAAACCACCGTTGAGACATCTCAAAATGACGCCGGGTCTACTATAAATACTGATGAACAGTTTAATGAGCCGGCTGGAGGAGCAAGTAACACAGCCTAATGACAAACCCGAGTGCGTGGTGTCTTTATTATCAAACTGTCAGCAGTCTTCGGACTAAATATAAACAGTTCTCAGAAAATATAATTGCTTCCAATTAATATATTATTAGTCTTACAGAAACGTGGTTATCTGAAAATTTCATTAATTCACATTATTTTACAAATAATTTTGTAGTATATCGTAAAGATCGAAATATGCAGGCAACCAATATGAATCGATGTGGTGGTTTTTTTAATTGTAGTAAATAATCTGTACTTCCCATACTATCTGCAGATATTTGAAATAAATAGTAGCCCATATATCAATGACATATAAATATAAATCGATAGATCCCAACAAAGCAAATTTCACCTTGGTAATGTCTATATTCCACCACAAATTGCTGTACAGGAATTTACTAATTGCATGTCATGTTTAGGAACTAAATTGTCACTCTAACAATATCCTATATTTCTATTAGGCGATTTTAATATACCAGGTATTGATTAGAAGTTCAAACATACTCAAAATATTAGCCACTACTATAATAAAATTAGAGGTCAGGTAATTTTAAAAACTACTAGTGTTCTTGGTTTAGAACAACATAATTCCACTGTTCCTCAGAATCAACTCCTCGATCTAATTTTTTCTAACACAATCATTAATAATATATTGCAACAAAAAAAACCAACAATAAATAAATATATGGAAGGGGTGGAAATGGAAATGGGCAATTAACTCCACTTTTACCCAACACCTTCTATATACTAATAACCTTTAAACTAAAATTCCTGAGGAGTACATGTAAGTTGCTGTCACTTACCTTTCAGGCTTAACCTACTCATAACTGAACAAAAAAAACTAACTTTGGTGGCTGGTTCACTAGCCTGGAGACGCGGCCAATACACAACACCACGCCTCCAGATTACTAAATAAACTTTATACCTAATTGAATACTGAGGCAGGGTGGTACTAGTAAAATTACTAAACAAACACTAACCTACACCATGATCTTAGATTGCCAGAGCCGTCGTCAATTAACAGACCATGACCGACTCTGACAACACACACCACAAACTACAAACACCTAACCACCCCTGCCTAAATAAAACAAATACCCTTCTATCACAGGCCCCTACTAAAACTATACACACATTACACTAATCAAACAACTATTTGGGGGCGTCCATCAAGTGACCTGTGATAAGCTACACTGTACTTCCTCAAGGAAGTAAACCTAACCTAAAAACACAACTACAGACTAAAGGTCGTAGCTCAACACAGCTACGTGACCTAAAACACATGATAAATGGGAGGGGGGTAGAGCTTACACAACACTCGCTTACTTCTGCGAAAGGCAGGCTTACTAGAAAAACCGGGGATCTAAAATTTATGAAGTCC
>PNEQ01041206.1:0-35000 GCA_003012365.1 Medauroidea extradentata
ATCTTCTTATGTTTTTCTTTCAATAACTGGCTCTCAGTTTTCCTTGAACTTCTGTTCACACAACCATACGCGACACATGATGCCATTATATCACAATTTTGGACTGTGATATTGCTTTTTAATCACACAAACTTCTTCTAAATCTTCAGCACTATTTATATTTTACAGTTTATTCGCCTACATGAGCACAAAACCAAATTAAGGTTATATAAATCCAAGTACTTTCTATCGTCCGCAATGCAATCAATGCAAAAAGCAGCAATGTTATTCACTAAACAATATGGCGGACCTTACCCCTCACCTTTCCTCTCCAGACTTCATCCCATCGCCATCAAGTTACCCTAATGCTGGTCCCTTTACTTATCTCTGCTAGGAGTGCTCCGGGAGCTGAAAGAGCACAAAGAGATGCCAGGTCAAGGCGCGTAAAACAAACCTTTTAATGCTAGCGTCTGAAACAGCCTTAATTCTTCTTTCGCGTAATTTTTAATTAATCTTTGGCATGAGTTTTGCTGTATGGTACAAACAGAAGGCCATGAATTAAATAGTGGCATTTTCATGTAGTTGTTTTGCTATGTAGGTTATGTGGTACTGCGTATGAAGTTTTTTGAAATGAAATGCATGCGCTGTTCATGGTTTGCACTCTTTATTGTAGGTTGTATTCTCTGTCTCAATCTTTATTTAATGTCCGTTTATCTATTAAAAATTGAAGATGATGACAAAGGTATCAAAAGTAAGACTTCATTCGGCAATCATTTCCGAACTAAAGGTGAGAAATGTAAAAATTTGTACACACAGAACTTCTTTGCGTACAATAAAGTGATAATATGTTTCCATGGAGATGACTGCTAACTAAGATGCGTGCTAGTATCGTACTATCTTAAGATAAGTCTTAGTGGTCTGCAATTGGGTAAACGCCCAGTTGCAGGCATATCCCATGCCCATCCCACAGATTCCATCTGGTTGCACTTCTAAAATACCGACTGTCCCGTCACCTACAGTTTCTGTGTCAAATTAAGTATCTTATTCTAGCTAAACAAACGACGTTTGTTCCTGCTCGTGTTTGTTTATTATGTCTTGTCTTCTTTAGTTAAAAATTTAAGCAGAATTATATATTCATATAAGTCTAATTGCAAAAGCTGTATGACTGAATTTCTGTTTTTTGGTTCAGTGCCTTGTGCATAGAGATAAGAGACTTAATAGGATCACCAGTTTCGCTCTTAACAAATCTTTATTTCTGATATTTTTCGTAGGGAAAATCTCAAGGTAGGTGACCACTTTTAAATAATTTAAACATATTTTTAGTAACATGTGTAGTTATCTTTTTAGTGTAATCACACTTGTACAGTAACGTGTTATTGATATGTTCATAGGATATTGAGAAATTATAATCTAAATTAAATACTACTTTCGTCAGTGTGGATGGGAATTATAAATAAATAATAAAAAATTATTCATGCAGCTATAAATATACAAAATTAGCCTATATCTTTTCTTAGTCATGTAACGCTATCTTTCAACATAGTGAACCTACAACAATTATAACTAGTTAAACCAATGTTTGGACTATAAAGTTTCTGAAATAAAATTTGCTTACAATAAGGATTAATTGTTATAGAAAAATATGTATAAAATTAATAATAATAATAAATTTTATACTTGCAATTGGGCTAATGCCTGGTGGCGTACAGACTCCTCCCCATCCCCACAGCACCAATCTTCCAGTTCCTTCGTAAACCTTCCAACCCCTCTCACAGTCACCAACTCCTCGCAGTGAATTCCACTCCCTCATCGTCCTCACCAACATAAACTGTCTACCCCTCTCCGTTCTCCTCCACACCCTCTGAATTTTCTCACTGTTTCTACCTTTATCCTTGAAAGTTCCCCTAGTTAATTTGCAGGACAAACTTCCCCATCATCCCTACCTGTTGAATGACAATTCTGTGGAGTTGGTAAAAGTGACAAAGGATATAGGTCAGCACGGGAAAAAGAAAAGACAGTAGAGAGTAAGGAAACATGGCACAAGGCGGTTGTATGAAGTAAGTGTGAACCAATGTATAAGGATATTATATTGATAGAGATGAGAAAAAAAATGTTGGAATGTGGTTAACTGGAGTCATGTTATTTAATACTCCCCATTCATCATGCTATACAACTTGACCAGTTTTTCCACTCCCTTCCTGTACCTCAACTGTTTCAATCCCAATTCCTTCGTCATCATGTAAGACCTAAAGTTCCTTTCCTCCTCACCAACCAGACTACCTTTTCCATTTATTCATCACCCATCCACTGCCCTTCTCTGCCCCTTCTCCAGCTCCTGCTCCTGCTCCTCCACCTCCATGTACGGATCCCACTTCGCAGCAGCATATTCCAATACTGGACGAAACCATAGTACAATAGGCCTATGCCTTTCCATTCACCTCACCACTAACCCCCTTCAATACCCTCTAGAGCAGTCCTAAAGCTCTTCTTCCTTTCTTATCCACTCTGTCCACCTGCTTTGCCCACCTAAGATCCGCCTGTATCACAACTCTCAGATACTTGTAATATGTGGTTTCTTCTATCTCCTGCCCATCCCATATGTATGCCTATACCTCTCTACTCATCACTCTGTTCTTAGTAAACCTCACCAACTTGGTTTTATGTACATTAATCTTCATTCTGTTCTCCACTGTCCAGGACCACAACCTATCAATATCCTCCTGCAAGTTGATTCCACTGCCTACCTCTGTATATAGTGCAAAGTCATCTGCAAACAGTCTTATTTTACCTGTGATCCTGTATCCCATGTCATTAACCATTATAGTGAATAACAAAGGCACCAAGACACTTCCCTGCAGTACTCCTGATGTAACCTCTCCTTCCTTCTACATTGCCTCCCCTACTTTCACTCTCTGACTTCGTCCCCTGAGAAAGTCCTCAGTCCAATCAACTACCCACTTGTCATCCAGCACTCTTTCCACTTTTCTCATCAATATTCCGTGAGGAACCTTGTCAAAGGCCTTCCCGAAGTCAATGAAGCGGGCATCCACCTGCTTCCCGTCATCAACTGCCTGAACCAGATCCTCCAACAAACCTGCCAACTGATTATTACATGAATATCCTTTTCTAAATCATTGTTGATATTCCTGTATCTGTTTGCTGTTCATAATATTTACCACATATTGTAGAATCTCACTCTCCATCACCTTCCCTGTATTTGATGTGAGACTCAACTGGCCTGTAACTACCTGGCTTCCCTCTATCCCCACCCTGCTTATGCACTGGGACCAATAACGCCTCCTTCCATCCTTGCGGTAACCAACCCTCCTCCAGCGACTTAAGTACCAATCAACCTCTCTAGATATCTTACCAACTCCTTCTCTCTTAACTTGAGTGCACCATTTCCTATTACATCTGGCCCCACAGCCTTATTGCCCCTCAATTTCTTAATCACCCTTTCTATGTCACAACCTTCCACACAAAATATGTTATTTACCCCCATGACTATATTCATGACATGAAATATTGGAAATCAGAGGATGTATTATAAACACAGAATCTTCAAATAATATTTCTTTCACGTTACCTTACTTAGTTATACAGGATGAGTCAGGACAGTGTGTGTTAATTTAGTGTGACAGTAGATTATAAAAAAATTGTCAAAAATTTTTTAAAAAAAATTTTTATCAAACGAAATGTAGTATAGGTTTTATTTTAATTTTAAAGTACCTACAATTCATTTTACGGAATAATTTAAAACACATTTTCAACTTACTTTTTAATAAATTTTCACCATGTGTACTTAACACACACCATCCTGAATTATCCTGTATTTAAAACTGAATGTAGCAAAGACCCTAAACAAAATACATAACCATCAAGTTGCTGTACAAAGTACAAAATATGTAACGAGTTTTGTGAAAGTAAGATGTGTGGTTCTTGTAGATGTCTCATATGATCAAGAAATGTTCAAATGGGAACAATTTTGATAGTACAAACTTTACATCAATAAAATATAATGGAAGTCATGTCACTTTACTAAGTACTATATCCTTAGGAGTAATGCTCATTGATATGTACAGAATTTGACAAAATTCAGAAACAATTTTCTTTTTGTATCTTGTGTGATCAAATAATATTAAAATGGCCATAAGTGTATGAATTTAAAATGGCATGTACATGATACATACCTACCTAAAGTCTCACCTTACAGATTATTATGTGTGTACAGAATTTGATAGGTAACAATTTAGAAAATTGTTCTTTATAAATCTTATGTGTTAAATAATTTACAAATTGTCACCATTGTGAACACGGTACATCATATTTAGTACTACTGTATTTGAGAACTGAGTTCAAAGAAATTTTGAAAAATAAACATTCAAATATCTCACATAAAAAAATTTCAAATGGCCACCATTACGAAACTATGACTTAAATACATAAAAGTCAAATCAGTTTAGACTACTAAAACCCTGTATGTGAACAGAAATTGTAAATTTGGTCTACGTGTTCAAAAGTGTAAAGAATGCACTGTGGATGCAGAATTCAGCAAAATATTTATCACGTGGCTAATACATAGGCTTATTTTGAACATCCGTTATTTTAAAACCTTGAAAAGTATTACAGGGGTTATCAAATCCTCATAATCGACAAAACCTGGTCACATGAATACGGTAACCTACCCTACTTCAGCGAGTGAATTTTCGTAAATGCCTTTTGAGGTGCTACGGAAGATGCCTTTCCCTCTCGTTTTGGTGATGTCTTCTTCTTCTTCTTGCCTGATAGTTTGTATCACTCATCACATATCCTACATTTTTCTTCTAGTATAGAAGGAGTACCACCAACAACTTGTTGTATGCTAGAGCCGGTGCTTACATTATTATTTTAATCAAATGTCAGATGTTGCTGCTGTTGTCTTGATCACACAATTTGTATGGGTTATCACAGTATCCAAGACGTCAGTTTTTGGGAATGTGTATCAAGTTTTCCTCGTCTGTCTTCCTTAGAAGCAGATATACAGTACTGTACATGTACCACAGAGCCAAAAATCCTGATGTTTACTTACTGGTACACTAAAGAGTAGCTTTTGCAGGTAATGCTGCTGTCTTTAGTGATTACTTATGTAAGCTGCAGAGAGGACAGCTTTTTCCCACAAACTCTTAATATTCCATTGTATGTACTGGCCACCACTATCACATCTTAGGTTTTATGTGATGAACAGACTTGGCTTCCCCTATAGCTATATAAGAACTGTGGTATAGATCTTGAATCTTCCAAACTGTCAATTTCAGTTTAAAAAACTACAGATAGGCTAGGTACCTAATTGGCCTGTTTTGTAGACAACAACCATATATACTGTGGCACCTATTTTAAAAAAAATTAATGGCAGTCAGATGTAATTTTTGTAGTTATAGTAGTATTTACAGTGAAAGAAAAATGTAATTTATTACCTTTACTGTGGTGTTCCTGCTTTCGCTAGGGCAGCCTGTAAACGTTTTATGCACTTGTCCCTAACAGTTTAGGTTTACTGCATTACTAACGTATACATTACTGGTAACACGAGCATACTTTTTCTCCACAGGTGTGAAGGACATGTTGACATTGTACGAGCATTACACACAGGATGGCATCAAGTCAGGACTTGTCCCCACTGCTGATGGCTTCCTTCTCAATGGCAAGAACATCACTATTTTCAGTGGGGCCATCCACTATTTTCGGGTCCACCCTCGTTACTGGAGAGACAGGCTACGGAAGTTGCGGGCTGCTGGCTTTGTTGCTGTTGAGACGTGAGACCATAATTGTACATAACTACGTAGTGTAACTGTCTTGCATGAGCGACAGAGCAATGGTGACATTGTGTGTGACAGGCATGATATTATCTTGTCTTTTATTAAGGTGTAGAGCTTCTTTAATGAGATACCAGGACCATGTTTCTGGGGAAGGGGGCTGGTGGGTGGGGTAGTGCCTCTCTCCTCACGTAAATTGCTTAAGAGGGCGTGGTACATAATTTAAGACTAAAAGCGTTAATCTATAGCCTAACTGTAGGTTTCTTGAAGCCAATTTGCGAAAATTAAACAGTAGCAATCCTAGACAATAGTTTTAGCCAACGTTTTAAACAAAGTTGTTTCCTGTGTTACAAACTTCTGATGTACAATCTCGGATGCCAGAAATTCGTGCATTGAACTGCGGCGCAAGAAATCACTCGTAACGAATTAGTCATTTTGGATAAATATTTACTCATAAAGTTTGCAAATACCATTATCTAGGATTGTTATTGAGTATTTTATCCATATTGGCTTAGAAAAAAATTCATAGAAATCAATAGATGTTTTCAGCTTCATTTATCTACCACTTACTCTTAAAGAGCCAAAATCCTTTACATTAGCCAAAAATCAAGAAAATGTGTAAAGTACACTTATTAAATTGGAGAAACGGTACTAGAAGCTCTTCATATTATTTTGAATATAAATGCAATGCTAATTTGTATGGAATAGTTTCATTTGTCTAAAGAAAGTGTTAAATAAAAAAACTGTGGGGTATGTGTGAAGTTTTTTACTTTAACCCCATATCCAACTTTGTAAAGCTTACACAGTGCAGTGATAATACAACTCCAAAAATGTTGGTTTGGTAATAGCTGCAAATTGCATAGGGCTGTACACCTGTTTTAAGAATTGTGTATTGTAATGCACTAGTAGTACAATGTTATTTTCATGAAAACTACAGCTGTGTTCCACTAAGTATTCTTAGCAGTAATAATACTGAACACAACTCGAGCCTAGTAAGTGAAACTTGTTGGACAAGTGCTCTTTTAGACCGCCCAATAACCAAGTAGAATTATCCTACCATACAAGGTAATGCAATTGTAACATTTTGAACTCACATTAGGGGTATGGGCCCTGGGTTTCTTCATGTTTGATGATGATTATTTTTTAATACATGAACGGGTGCCAATATCGTAAAATTACTGTGTAACTTTCTTGTAACTGGTTCTAACTACGTGCTCTTATTTTGTCGAGACAGAAGACAGCAAGATAGTAGCTAATTAGTTAATTAACAAAATTTCCTTTTAATTGATAAATTAGCTAAAATCTTCATACAGTTTCGCTCGAAAAATTTCATTACATGGTAAAACCAATTTGCAGCAACGTTACAAAGCAATTTTACAATATTGGCTCTCGTCTGGGTTTTACAAAATAGCTTTCTCAGGCCCATGCCTTTAAGGAGGCTCAGGATTAAATTACAGGCTCCTGCCATATTAGTTTTGATTTTCATTGTGACGCCAGCCGCAGGGCCAGCGTATGGGTTAAGCCCATAACGGCGTGAGTGTGTCCTTTTTCACCCACCCAAAAGTATTTTCAGACTCTCCCATAATCATCCCGCAACCCCACAGTGTGTATGCATGCCAAATTATTGAGTGCGAAGTGTATTGTGTATCAAACAGCAGTGTACAGTATGTTCTGAAGGCCATCAAGGGTTACCACGTTCGCTATGTTTTCTTTCGTGTTTTCAGCAGACATTTAGAAATGCATAATTCAATTTCAGCAAAATATATAACGCCATTTATTATGTAATTTAGTGTGTGGCATTTTCATAAAATATTAATATTTCACACGCACGAGGTACCGGAAGTGTGTAAACCCCGTAACAGGGCAAGGAGCCCCTAGTGGCTGCCTTCCTCGTTGCAGTTCGTCGTGGTCTTCTCGAGAGGTAAGACGCCTGTCCGTGTGCTCATCATCTTTTGGTTCACTGATTGTTAGTTTCCCATAGTCTCATTAGTATACCGGTTCACCTTTGCTTAGCACACGTTACCAGATATTCCCCATTGCATTGCGCATCCGCTTAACCTAATAATTGTGACCATTTTTGGTATTTTTTAACTTATACACCGCGTCTGCATCACCACCGCCACGTGGTTAGAGACTTTTGTATCGGGAGCCATCTGCACTCATCCTTCACCATACGAGGTTCGTTTTGGTGTTGTTTTATTCAGCATAATTTTGCACACGCGTTACTAGGGTTATTTAATTTTTGTGTAACATTTTAAGGGCGTAATTCATGTTTTTGTGACCGACCACGTGCAGGTTATTACAATGCCATTGTGTTCAGCATACATGTGAGCAGTACATTGTACATTCATTTCATTATCACGCACTCACGAAATTCATCTCGTTGAGAGCATCACTCTGTGTGCAGCGTGTTACGTGCCTTCACCCCACCATCGGCCTAGCATAGCTCGCCACCGTTTTCGCACTGTACCGCTAACATCACTTGTAGAGCCCTACCACACTACAACGTGCATGGGAACGGCTGCCTTGTGACACGTTTGTTAGGCACGTGCTCACCGCAACTCGACTCTCTACGTCAGCTTCCAAGCGAACCTGACTGTCCATCATAGTGGCCGCCTGCCCCTTGCTGCCTAAGGAGGTGCACCTTCTGGTGTTGTAGACTCACCTTTCGTACACCAGCTCCACACTGATCACTCACCAACCACGTACGATATACCAACCGGTCGTAGTCACTACACAAAGTTCACTATCACGTGCACTATCATGTGCTTTAGGGTTATTGTTACTGCAAGGGACGCATCACTACGTTTACCTCTCTGTGTGCGTAATCCAGACCTTATGTCGGCACTGTGTAACGTAAGCGTAATAAATCATCTGTAAGTGAAATACTGTTTACCTCATTTCTAGACACCTAATATTGCCAATGTAAGTAACGTAAGTTATCAGGCGTACTGGGGGCCAACATCCAGTAAGTGTGTAGTTCCTGTATAGTTACTGTCATATGTGTTAATCCATTCACGCGCTTTCACCACTCAATCACTCACATCAACGCGTCGGGTGGGATACCGAACACACCGAACAAAACACACCCTGAGGTCTAAGAGTCTCGAAGTGCAGTACCTGGGGAGTATTGCTGGCGCCCTTCTCCACATCAACAGCGTAGTTCGCTATCCCGATCTCACCCGAGGTACGCGTCAATTGGTTTCTTGAAATCGCTCCAGAGAGAATGCTGGGATGGCTCTTTAAGGAACCTGTGTGTAAGAGGTTCAGAATTGATGGAGACATAAGGGCGACCTTGAAGCGTGCATCCAATGCCTCATCGCCACAACCAGCCTAGTATTGAACTAGCGTGCAAGATTCTTGCTGATCCATTTTGACTTTGGGATTCAAGCAGTGATCATATAATTTTATTGGTGGCAAGTCTGTAGAAAAGTTCACTGCACGTTTGTATCTGATTTTTGCATCCATCCGGTTAGTACATTTTTAAGTGCGACAATCTGGAATTGCTTAGAAAATATGTTTTTAATGAGCATGGTGTTTTAACATATATTCCATTACTGTCCAAGTGTGTTTTCTCGTCTTACGTTTACTCAATAGGCACATGTGGAATCTTTTGTAAAAGAAAATGTATTCACAAACACACTGCAACTCATTTGAAGCATGTGGTCGGCAGCGCCCTTATCAAATGCCATAGCTGATTCCTCTCCCAGTTCCTGTCTTTGTGCAAGTGGTGTTTGTCTCTATAACGACTTCTCTGTCGACAGTACGTGATGCCTTCTTACCTTGCCTTGAGCTGTCCTGGAAGTTGGTGGCAGTTTGCTGAGAGCATGAGGCATGTGAAACCAATTTCTTGGTGGGAAGTAGCACTTTTTGCATTCATGCCAGGTATTACAGCAACAGTTGTGTGCATTTTTTTTTTGTAAACTGTGCTTTCTTGGCCCTTGAAATCCTTAAGGTGGCTCCATAGATAGAATGTCTTTGTGTGTGAGGCACAAAATCAATGGAGCGTTTCGAGCGCCGCTGACTGGCGTATGTAATGCAATATCTCCTCGATGCACAAATCACTCAACTGGCATGCAGTTTCTCTTACCTAAGTAACTTCATGTGATGACCATATCATTTTTATCTGTAGGAAGTATGGCTCAGAATCCATTGCATGCTTCTATTTTTGTGTTGTTTAGAATATTGTTGGCATTTTACAGATATGGTAGTATGAAAACAGTTTTTAAGTCTTTTGATGTGTTAAAAAATTGTGTTTTTAATAAAAGTATGGGATTTTTGACTTATGCAGACATAGATTCAAGTGTGTGTTCTTTTCCTAGATGTACAAATGTATTGCAGGTTCAGTACTTTCATCAAAAAAAGAATACTTGTAACTTGCTGCATCAAGTTTCAAGGCCAGGAAGGTAGCTGCCTTAATATTCAACTTGACTTAGATGTGTCCTGTATAGTATGTTCATACTTTAACGTGAGGTGTCAACTCTCAAAGTTTGAGCATTTATTCTCCTTATATCCTGTATATTAAAGGAAATATAAGATTTATAGGCCTAGACAATCTTAGCAATTCATAAATTTAGAGTGTAATCGCATCTGATATAAAATAGATTTTTTACCACAGTTCATCTTAAGGCTTTGTTTCTGAGTGTACTATATTATTAACATTCTAGAATTTTAAAGCATGTTTTTTACAATGTGCTCAGTAATCAATCTTCAAGCTGGGTGATTTGTTGTTCTCTCATCATTTGGTCTAGGTAGGCTTGGAGCTGGCAGCACTTCTTCAAGAAAATTAGTACTCGCTCCCAGTAATAGCTTTAGATACATAAAAAGGAAGTACGTACCTGTATTAATTTGAGTTGTCATAATTAAATTGATCAGATCCAGTGTATTTTTATCAAAGTTTACTTGTTACAAAGGATTGAGGATAAGTACAGGTGTTGTATGGAATAGGAGGTTCGGAATTAAGGGTGCTCACTATCATGCTTTTCATATGTGTTGCAGTGTGTTCGTAGGTAAATTTTTTTATGGACCTATTCCACATGTGCCCATTGTGGCAATTTACGGAAAATAAAGAAGAACAGTTTGGACAAAGATGAAGTGCCAAAGACGTCATGCTAATTGAAATCACTGTTTCTAAGCACTCCAACATAGCTAAAAATGGGCTTTCCAGACTGTTGTACTTCAAAATGTATTAACCAGATGTATATGAATACATAGGCCTCACCACTAACACACCCGGACAAAGAACGAATGGTCATAGGTAGATGCAAAATAAGCTATAGCAGGGAAAGTTTACTTACTTGAGAAACCAGTTGCAGCACATGCTGCCTCACAAAAATAAAACGTTGACTCTTGTTACAGTACCAAAGTGTTGAGAGTCTTACCACCTTCAAGCAGTATCTCAGAACTAACAATCCATAACCAAATCTGAACAATCCCCATGTCTCAATATCAGATAATCGCAAACATAGCACCAGAATACCCCTGAATCCCCACAGCTCCTTATCCTCTATTTGAATTATCCTGCCATACCCTAGTTCACTTCCTGGCTGCTAGAATAACTAACCACACTTCCACTGCCGCCATTACTCAGTGTGCTTCAACTCGCCGCCTGATGAAGCTGGTCCGAGTCACCGAAAACGTCGCACACTTGCGCAAAAGTGTGTGTTCGTCCTTTCTTATGTGTGTGTTACTTTCAAGAAGTACCAGCCTGTGAGTAACCTCAACCCTCTTTCTACTTAGCTAATTGGTTACTGGATGCATGTGAAATTTAGGTAGAAACGTGCACTGAACTTTGCTCCAGACTTTCCACAGTAAAATTGTTTGGTTGAAGTCCCATGGTAAAAATGGATTGGCGTCTTGCATAATAGTTCAGTGCTCGACATTTTATTCATGCTTCAAGATTATCCTCATAGCGCCATAGCTTCTGTGCCTCTAATGCACAGGTAGGCGGCGTCCTAACACAATCTACATTATGTGACCGTAACAACACACTGATGAGAAATTGATTTAAAGTATGTAATTTTTCAAACATTACGATTTACATTGTATGTGTTCAACTGTCTGACTTGTTTACAAGCTGCAAGTGGTTGTAATGTTTGTTACAGTTATGTGCCTTGGAACTTGCACGAGCCAAAAAAAAACTCCTTTGATTTTGGCAATGGAGCCAATGATATGTCTATATTTCTGGATGTTGTAAAATACATAAGACTGGCACAGGAAGAGGACTTGCTTGTCATTGTGCGCCCTGGTCCATATATCTGTGCTGAGTGGGATTTTGGGGGTATGCCCAGGTATGTGTTATCTGTTGATAGATCTGATAGTTGAATTGGTTGTTGTAACATTGCAAATAAGTACTGTACAGTAACTTATTGGTTTGATATTTAAATTTGTAGAATGCATATTAACACTTTATTTTCTCTTACTCACTTATAGCATGAACTATTTTCAACTGTGTAAAATGTGAGGCATTTTTCACACTACATGACAAATGATAAAACTATAAGCACTGTAGTATTCCTATATCAACATCAAACTGTGCTATGAGTGTATGCTAATTCCTTATGATCGTGTTAATGCTTTATGTTCATAGTCTATGTAACATGAATAGCAATGACCTATTTTGTATCTAAATATGAGGACTTACATTGTTTTCTTACAAAAATACGTTAAAAACAAATTTTTGTTATTTTAATTTTTAGTTCTATTACCTTATGTAAAGATAAAATGTTTGTGTCTACGTGCATCTGTGTGCATGTGTATTCTAGTATGCGTGTGCGCTACATTCATATGTGTGCATCAGGGTTGTGTGAATGTGCCTTTCGTAAAAAAAAATTGGAGGTTTGGTACAAATTTCAAAATTAGGAGTTAAAATTAATTATGTATAAAAACAAACTGTGATTAAGAAGGTAACTAAATAAACGTACTAAGCATTTTCATTCTTAGTCACCAGAGCAAACTTCAGATAAGTACATGTGGACATCCTTTGAACTCAAAAAATTTTAATTTTGCTATGACTTTTGGCCACTAGTTTTCATAGTAAAACGAAAATTGAAGTACTGATTTTTGTGTTAGGTGTACTGGATATGTATTTGCACAAACTGTATGTGTGGACGTGTACATTTACATTTTACAAAATTAAACATTATAGTCATGTGATCCAGGAAGACCTCGTGTAATATCGTAGTTAGGTTGTTAGTATAGTGAAGTTAAGCGAAAATGACTCTAAACAATTCATATTTATTTACCTATAAGAATCAGTTTGTCTAACCGCACATAGGAAATTTTTGTTCGTAATGCACCCTGGCATTTTCCTCACATCATCACTGCGTGTGTAGTTGATATGAACCAACTTTTCTTTGTAACAGAATTTTTTAATTGCAGTACTGCTTCGAAAATAAGCCGCACCCACAACATCCACACTTAAAGTTTACAATGAATAATTAAAATTGTGATGAGTATCACCCTCATTAAGAAATATCAGACTCTGCCTGTTACAAAATTAATGGCATGTGTCTGTCATTTTGCATGACTTTTATTTACATTAATGCTGACATGCAGTGAATCTACACAGTAGTGTAATTTCTTGTTGGCATCCCGCGAAATCGTCATCTCTTTGTTTCGTCGTTTAACGAAACTCACAAATATTTTTCTAGAGTCCGGAAAATTTCGTTCTTAAGTCCCTTAAACACTTAACACAAAAATTTGCATTTTAAAGTGTGTGAAACCTGCTTCCCAATCACAAACGTAACATTAACGTACGTTGTATTTCTGAGAAGCTTGACGATTGGTTGGGGTGATATAATATTGTAGCAATTCTCATGTTGGGCATCGTATGTTGTAGCTGCACCACAACTTATTCAGTATAGTTTACGTAGTGATGCCGTGCTTTTTAGCCTTGTTGTTTTCTACAGGCAATGACCCTATCCATTTCACAAGCAGTGTATGAAAGATAAGAACAGAGATAACAATAGATGACATACGAAGCAGACCACAGAATGAGGAAAATAGACGTGGTATAAATCAGTATATTAGTGCACCAAACTATTTTACGGTAGTTGCTTTTGGTGCTGGAACTGTGTTACAGAGTATTTGAAGAAAACTTTTTTTTGACGAAACTAACTTCTCACGATCTGCAGACTACCTACTGGTATTGTTAATTCATACTCCTGTCACTTCACTTCAAGCGCAGTGATGTTAGACATTTACGAACAGTAACCTGTAGGAGTTAGCCAGGTTTTCGTGATTAAGTGACCAGGATGCTTGATCAAATCTGTGTTATTATCAAACACATGCAGTGCAATCAATTTGCTTGGTGCAATTTTTAGGTGTAAACAAACTTTGCTTGAATTAATTTGTTAGTGACTCACATTGAAATTTATTCCTACCCAGGCTAAACTACTAAAATGTTCTTAACTTCTGTTGGCACAGATGACTTGCTGATGGATAATTATTAATCTGTGAACACTCTTTACTCTCTTATTACTAAGAAATTCATAATATAATGTGACACCAATTTGGTGAGAATGCAGTATTATTTTCTAATTATATACTATAGTTTTGTTGTTATGATAAAATAACAATATAAATAATATTGTATTGATTGTTTTAAATTATTTTTTGGGCACATTCGTATGTTCTCACATGTTTTAAGAAATATGTTTAATTTGGAACTTATACAATAAAAAATATGCAGCTTTATCCCAGGGAACACAATATTTTATAATCTGGTATTAAAGGCGAAAATGTAGGAGGTAGAACAAGTTGGAAGTAGTGTGAAAGATAGACAGCACATGAGGTGACAAGTAACAAAACAGAGTAGATGCTAAACGAATAAGTGGCTGAATGAGAGCATGACACACTGCTGTCACGTACGTTTCCCCTTAAGCCTCAGTCTCGGCCAGGGCCGTATCGAGAGCCTCGAGTTATCGACTCACGGTGCCTGCCTCTGAGTCTTCCGTAACACAGCGACGTCATGCAAGGAAGGGCTGGTCTTCACATCGTTCCCGAATCTTCTGTTCCAGATCACCCAGCACCTGCTGGCAGGCAAACAGCAGTACAGCGCGCCCCATTGGGGCAGGTGCTTGCTCTGACATTGGTCTTGCCGGGCATTGAATGTGCATTCCTGGCACACAGCAGGGGTCACTACCCGTACTCTCCCTCCGTGCCCTCCCTCTCTCGCCATGTGTTCAAAGCTATGTATAAGGGCTGCGCATGCCCTTGTCCTTCGGTCAGGCAGAGTATCTACTCCTAATGTATAGGAATTTTGACTGTCATTAGTATTAGGGTAGCCAGTCAAGGTCTTGTGCTCTCAGCTTCAGGTCTACTGCTTAATTTGTGAACAGTCACATACTAGTGTTGAAGATGTCAATGCTGCTTCACATTGCCATCCATATGCGCTTTGGAGCCTACAGCTTGGCTCAGCACCTCCCTCGGCCTTCAGCACCTCCCTCGGCCTTCAGCACCTCCCTCGGCCTTCAGCCAGGGACTCAAGGGTGGGTCTTGTGGCCATGGAATAAATCACCCATCTCGCACCTTTAGTTATATTTATTCCCGTTCAACCTTTCTGTCTTGTATCCAGTGCTCCTTCACCATTCCTTCCACTACCTGCCTTTTCAAGGCCACCTGAGTTCACTTTTCAGGAAACGCCTGCATCTTGGCCCACACAGGATGCTTGGAGTTCTCACCAGAGTGGGTGACCTCTTCAGAGCGATGTACAGATCTTTTGGGTGGAGCCACCTTGGTGTGGGGTGAAGGGATTCAAAACGGGGCCCTCGGACGTGACCTGGCCTGAAGGAATCCAGTGCCTGTCGAGCACCATTTACGGTACAGGTTGAGGCTTCTCCTCTCTTCTGAGCACTACTTTTCCCACTGTCCTTGGTTTTTGTTCATGCTTTGCTTCCACGATCTTTTCCACTCAACCTCTTTCTCTGGCATTCCCTTCTTCCATAATACCACACCATTGAGCTGGAAGGAAGAAGGCAGAGCGAGTGAATCTCACCCAGATTTGCCAGAGCTTTAAGAGAGGTACATCTACCATCGTCCAAAGCAAGTAGAGGAACATAGTTGTCGCTGTTCATAAGGAGGAACCAATATGATCCCTTCATCGCAAGCTTCTATCCTCAAGGCAGCCATCACCCAGCAGTTTAGGATACTTAGGCCTGTTCTGCCCCTTTCTGCCGACGTCTCGTAAAGGGCTCCCACCAAGTCATCCATGAAGCACCAATAACGTGAAATAAAAGCTAATGTTTACAACATGACCTTCATCAATTAGAATGACTAAAAACACAACCCAGACCCCTGTCCGAGCCCAGATTAAGCCTTCACTACATCCGCTACCAACATCAGAGGCTAAGGGGAGTAAAAGGGTAAGCCTCTCCTTACCCCTCACATAACTCTCACAATAACTCAGCTACAAGAGAATTAAAGTATCAAAGTGTGTAGTAAGCAAATGTGAAATTACTTTAAGCAAGGCGACGTTTAGCAGAGCTTTTATAAAAAGTAATTGAGTTAAAATATTACTCTACCTCAGCTCGCCAGTTGACGTTTTGCATGTGACCCATGACAGTAATTATACCAAAAAACTTGAAAGTAGTGAAGTCAAAAGTGTGTAAAACTTATGACCGGAACAATTAATTAATTTACAGTAATTTGGCTACCTCATTATTTGCATTGGAGTTATTGATTACTGTTACTTGTATGTATGTGGTTATTAAAGAATTGTATTATTACTGGTGTACTGTAAAAGTGTTAATTTCATTTAAGCTGGCTCAATTGTTGAAACAATTTTAATACAAGTACTGAACATTTGAACATTTATTGTTGCTTTTTTGTTAATTTTGTTATTTGATATGCTAAAATTTCTTAATACATACACATACACACACCCACCAACCCCCACATGCACACCTGCACATGCACTCACATATTTAATATATTTGCATTAGAATGCTATTACTCCTTTATAAAGGAAACCTGTTGAATCAGCAGAAAAAAATTGAAACATTATGGTTGCCATAGTCTTCAAGAGGTTGTAGTGTGTTTTCAAAGCCAAGAAGAAAATAAATTATCAGTACATAAGTTTTATACTAGGCATATTTGTGTGTGTATGTCTTGTTTGCTGCATGGGTGTGTGTATGTATTTGTGTGGGCGTGTTTTTTGTTTATTTATTAATTAGTCATTTAGGCAGTTTTAAGTACTTATTATTTTTCACTTAGCTGTCTAACATTTAAGATGATAAAAAAATGAAATTCATTCTTAAAAACATAATATGTAACAATTATTTCAATGTTGCATCCAGAGGTAAAAATAAATCAGCAGTAAATTTAAGGACAGATTTCTGTAAATAATGTAATTTATTTACTACAAGCTTCACCATAGGTGTTTATATTAGGTATTCTCCATTAATAAAAATGTGTGGTTCTTAATGGACGGAGGTGCTAATTTGCAATATTGCTTATTTCCTTTGTATATTACCACTTTGGGACATTCACTACACTAACATCTATATCATCAGTTATAGACATACATTTACACAGGTGAATGTCTTTGCAAGGAAAACTTGTCATTATTACTATAACAGTACAGTACTACTATTTACATTTGTCTCTCTCTTCAGTCCAGTCAGTCTCTCCTCACCTCATCCGCAACTTTGTACAGTGTCATACCACTCACTCCATGCAGAATGTGTGTTTCACCAATTGATAAATACATTCACTGGCTACAATGCAACCTTTCAGATTAGCGCTATAAGTGAAATGCACCCAATTGTGTACCTCTCATATCTTTGGGACTTTTAACTAGCAGAAAAGGTTCCGTAATCTTTTAACCTGCTTTATTGTAATGCCATACGAGGACAGAAACACTTTCAAACATATCTGTTTCCTGTAGTCCCCCACCTTGATGTGATACACAAATGACTTTGTATTCATCCTTGCTCCTTCATCCTTTCTGGGCCTGTACTGTATAACATCATGAGCATCAATCAGTTGAACCAAAATTAATTTAAAACTAGGCACAATTGATTAGTTCTCAAGAACATGTCTCCTCTGTGTGGAGTTATTTACATAATGAGAAAACGAGAATTCTGAAAAGGTCTGTATTCACGTTCTAAGCACTCGTACATCTTTTAGATACAATAACCAACATGACACTCACACTTGAAACACGTTAGAACGAATTAACTTAAGAATCCTCATGAGATAATTCAATATTGCAAGTTAGACTCTATTGACAAATACATTGCTCTTTCTTGATACATTTTACTTTAAATCCTAAACGCATTCGTTCGCCACTCACATAATTTCACGACACCCAAGTTTGAAGGGGCAGCGGTGAACAAGAGGTCAGACCCCTCGCCTCTCACCAAGGCGATCCGGGTTCAATTCCCAGCAGGGTCGGTCCCCAGATTTTTCGCATGTGGGAATCGTGCCGGACGATGCCACTTGTGAGCTGGTTTTCTCGGGGATCTCCTGTTTCCTCCGTCCATTCAGTCCGGCACAGCTCCATACTTACATCATGTCATTCCTCACCAGCGCTAAAGACCTCGCTGTTAAACGCTGACCAAAATCTCTCACTCTCTCACTCACCCAAGTGTGAAGAACTTCCCGCTTTGAGATCATCATTTTAAATCCCAACTACACATTTCTAGGTTTCTGAGCTTTTCGCGATTTTCTTAATGACTAGCGAAAAGAAGTGGGCTCCTCCTTGCCAAATGAGAATCTTCATAAATGCATTTCATAGAGGTGAAGTAGCTCCAATCAAAAGGGGCGAACCAAAAAGGACGTCTCTGCAACATACCTTGTGTCGTCGTCACCCTTGCCTTTCCTAGGCGTTGACTCACTTTCTAAAACTACGAAAGTCAGTTTGTAGCAATGCTCATTAAATTTCAACCATCAGCAAGAAGCTTCAAACCAGAGACTTCGTCACCCTGATAACGTCTTTCTGCTACCATTCAACATTGTCGACATTGACAAAGTTATCAAAGTAGTTTCCACCACACATAACGCCCTCGCGCTTGCAATGTCGTATGCCAACACTGCCTTGCACGAGGCCCAGTACGCTCGACTCTGTCAAGCCTACCCCAGTACCTTATATCCTCCTCTAAGATCCATACAGTCAGAATAAGGATAACCACAATATCAAACTTGAAGTTCCTCATCTCAACAAAACACATTACATCGAACCAACTATTTACCAATAGAGGTAAAGCACTTCCCATGATAAAATATATATTGAAATTATACAAACTCACACCATGAACACTTTCCCTAGGCATACTGATTCACAAAAATACCAACATATACACATACATGATAATGAAATTCCACAAAATTTTATACTGGCCAGTATTACAACAATAATTTCACAGTCAGTCGTCCTGGGAATTATAAAGCTTCAGATAACTGACATGTGCCTTTCGCATTGTATATGGGTGGCGCTATATTCAGTCTGAGACCCCAAGTGTTTGGGCCGAGACTCTTGGCAATCGTGTACGGCCCCTCAAACTTAGCAAAACAATTTTGCAAAAAATTTGTGCGCTGAATCCGATAGCTTAAAATTTCTGCACGAAACTGTGTCACCAACTTTAAAGGGGTTATCTAAACGTCGCTGATTATAACGCGACGCTACCACGTGTTGTGCCTCCACTAATCTCACTTTCACTCGTGATAAGACAAAACTTCTTTGCCTTTCGGAGAGGTTAGAATCCAAAGGAGGTATTCCCCACATATATAAGAGTGGGTGCGTAAGTCTATGCTCCAAGAAAACTAGGCTAGGACTTTCTCTTGTAGACTCATGTTCCGCATCATTAAGCGCAGTATTGATCCAAGGAATTTGTTCGTCCCAACTGGTATGTTCAGGGTCACTAAATATCCCTAAACTAGCCTTTAGGTTATGATTATTCGCTCTACTTGATTCCCTTGAGGAAATTGTGGGCTACTAAAAGAATGTGAATTGCCCCACGTGAAACACATCTGTTTGAAGTCCTGACTAGTGAAATACGCAGCATTATTGGAAACTAATTCTGCAGAGGCCCCAAATATTTTCCAAACAGAATTTCCTAATATATTTAGTAAAGTAGCAGACTTTAAACTTCTTATCTGTAATAGAAAAACAAATTTTGAAAATATATCCAAAACTATTACAACTGCGACATTTCCCTTTTTACCTCACAATGGGTTCAAAGACATCTACATGTACCATAACCCATGTCCATTCAGGCTTTTCAACTGCGTACAACCCCAATTTGGTGTACCTTGTAGCTTTACACTTTTGACACCTGTCACAACTTTTAACATATTCCGCTATATCTTTGCTCATTCGTTTCCAATAAAAATCTCTCCTAATCTTATTTGTTGTTTTATTCACCCCTAAATGACCTCCACTCGGTAAATCATGGTAGTAACTCAAAATCATTTTACGAACAACCTCAGGGACTACTGTCCTCTTTCTTGCCCTACCATCCACTTACAAATGGTACATCCTGCCCCGTATTCCACTCCTCAACTATTTTCCTGCACCTATTATCCTCTAGTTGAAACCTTTTTATGGACTCAAAAGATTCAGGACAGAATAATATTGAACTTATTATTTCACTTTCATCTTGCTGTTCAATCTTATAAAAATTCTCCTTGTCAAACATTATTGAGAGAGCGTCAGCTACAGGATTGGCTTTTCCTTTCACATGATGTATTTTATATCTAAATTGATTTAAGCGCAACACCCTACCTCCAAGTTTATCCAGCTGATTTAGGTCACCTGGGATCCAGGATATCTCTTGGTTATCAGTATATAGATCAAATTCCATCTCTTCTAGAAAACACTGGAACCTTACCATCCCAAACAGACAAGCCAAACATTCATTCTCATATGTTCTTAAACAACATTAACTATCACTTAAAGATTTACTCGCAAACGCTATCAGTCTCAAATGCCCGGTAGTCTTTTCCCTCTCACTTAACACTACTCCTAAGGCTATTGCCGATGCATCAACATGTAAACTAAAACATTCATTGAAGTTAGGCAAACTTAAAACCGGTTCCTCACACAGAATTTTTTTATCCATTTAAAGATTTCTCCTGTTCTGGCCCCAATGCAAACTTAACCCCTTTCTTTTTAAACCTATTTAAGGGTTCAATTATTTCTGACAACCTTGGAATAAACCGGGCATAATATTCTATCATCCCAAGAAATTTTTAGACGCCCCTCAATGTCTTGGGGCAAGGGAATTATATTATAGGCCTTATTTTTTCCGGATCTACTCGTAACTTCCCTCCAGTGACAATGTAGCCCAAGAACTTTACCGCCTCTTTTCCTATCAAAATTTTCTTAGGGTTAACCGTAACTTTAACAGTACTTTCCTAAGGTGTTCCAAGTGTTCCTCCCATGTTTCAGTATAGATAATTACGTCATGAATGTAATGAAACACAAATTTGTATTTATATTCCGACAGCGCTTGATCCAAAACTCAACTTAAAGCTTGACTGCCGAAGTTTGTTCCCATGGGTACATGATCATATTGTACCCAGGGAGTGCTAAAAGCAGTATACTTCGTACAGTGATTGTACAATTGCACTGGGAAAAACTACTATTTAAGTCTAAGGTTGAAAAATTTTGGAATTTCCTAAATGTTGTAATGTACTCTCTACTGTCGGCAAAGGAAAAGGCTCTAATGGAACTCTACTATTTAATTTTGCATGATTTATCGCTAACCTGAAATCCTTGCTAATTTTGCTTATTCACTAAAAATCCCTGTGAAGAAAACTCTGACTTCGATTGAACTATTAACTCCTGCTTTCAGCAATTTATCAAGTTTTTCCCGGAAACATTTCAATTTTTTCGGCGAACACTGATATAGTTTGCACTTTAACTGTGTTTCATCTGTCACTCAAAATTTATAAGGAAACAGGTCAAATGGCCCTATTTTTTCCGTAATTACATCTCGAAATACCCCCAATAATCTCTGAATCTCACTTGATTTTAGTATCATGTATAAAACTACAGTTTCACTTTAATTCTCTCTTTAAAGACAAAGGTCAAAAAGCTCTGATCAAAGTTTACTTTAGCTGGCGCTCTGTATAAAATAACCAAACCTAGTATAATTTTTACAAATAACTCAGGTACCACTTAAAAAGTTAAGTTCCAAGAAAATCCAGAAATTTACAAATGCAGATTAACTTTGCCTTCACTTTCTCTTGGTGTACCATCAGCCAACAATAATTTTATTTGACCATCTTTTTCAAATTTTTTATTTAAGAACTTATTTTCTCTGCACAAAAATTTCCACCATGACCGAAATACTAAACTACAAGATGAACCTAAGTCTAGTAAGGCTAGCTCGCGTATGCTGTAACATTCTACAACCACCAAATTGCCTCACTCCTTTATTAACTTTTGCTTTCGTGAGCGCGCATTTCCTTGTTTCTAGGCTCAGGACTTGCGCCTATCCCGGGCCTTCGCAAGTTTCCCGGACTATTATACTTGAGGTGTCCTACTTTCCTGCACATAAAACATTTTCTCTCACTATAATTTGTTATGGGTCTATGGCACTCTGCAATCCAATGACCTCTGAGACCGCTATTAGCGCACCGGCCCAATCGTTCCGCTTATCTCTATCTCCACTGGCCCTCACTACTCCTGCCCTTCGACTACATTCCCATCCTGTCTGTCATTGTAGTTCTTCAACGCTTATAACTCTCTCCCTTTTAACCCACTCGCTCCTTTTCTCCTTTTGTTTTGGAAATTTCTTTCGATACTATTTTTTTCTGCTCTTCCCTACCCTGCATTTCGACAGCTAGACGTTGTAAATCTACTAACGTGACAGGTATGAGACCCATACCACACTCCTTCCTAGTTGTGGGCGACATGTTATCTAACAAGCCAACTAGTTCGTTTTCTTGCAAGCATTCGCCCAAGGCAGAGTGTTAATCAATTACGGACTCTATGAACTTACCATAGGACTTGTTCGGCCGTTAAAACCTATACACATATTTCTTAAGGCACTGTCGCAACACACTAGGGGGACAAACACTCGCTCGTACGCACTGCACGAAAATCTCTACGCCTCCCCTTTTCTTCTTCAGACAAAGGTTCTGTCAGAGCATGCTGATACGGACCAAAACATTTTACAATCAATCCTTTCAACAAGGCTTGTTCTGATACTAGTCGCAGCACCGTGATCTTTTGCAAATATATAATGAAATTCAATGCTGTGTCTACATCACCTTCTTTTACAACAGGAAAATTACTCAAAATGTCTCTAATCCATTTATTCTCCTCTTTCACTTTAATGCTTCTATCAGAAGCTTGCACAATTTCCTGTTTACACCCCCTCTCTCTTTCTTTAAGCCAAGCTAAGGCACTCTCACACAAAGTAATAGCTATCTCATCTTCTCTATACTGTACCGCTCGTTCCGACAAATACAATTGCAAGTCGGCCCTACCCAGGTGATATAAAAAGTCTGAAGGCTCCGCCATGATTGCCAAACCAAACACCTGAAGTATTGCTTTGAAACTATGTACCGTTGCTAAAATACTACTTCATTTCCTCTTTTCTCATTTGACTTAAATCTAAGAAAAAGCAACCACTCCACAAGAGCAGAGTGGTGCAGGGAAATTGAATCAAATTTCATTTAAAATTAGGCACAATTTATTAGTTCTCAAATACATGTCTCCTCTGTGCGGAGTTATTTAATCGACAACCTGTCCTTGTAGGCACCCTTGCCTTTCTTAGGCGTAGACTCACTTTCTAAAACTACGAAAGTCAGTTTGTAGTGACGCTTGGGAAAGTTCAGCCCTTTGCAAGAAGCCCTGATGACGTGTTTCTGCTACTGTTCAACATTGTCGACATTGACAAAATTATCTAAGTAGTTTCCACCACGCATAACGCCCTCGTGCTTGCAATGTCGTATACCAACAATAGCCAACACTGTCTTGCACGAAGCCCGGTACGCTCGACTCTGTCAAGCCTACCTCTCCTACCCACATCTCCCACTCCCCCCCCTCCCACCGAAAGCTCACCCCCGCTCTCCATTGCCGTCCAATCTGCTCTATGGCCACTCGAGCACAAGGCACGACTCCCAAATGGAGAATGACGGGACATGCCCGACATACGAGAAGAGCGGGAAAAAGAGAGAGGCACCCTAACTAATACTTACAATCTGAAATAACCCTAGTCTTAGAAAAAGGCCTCATCACATCCCAAATTCACTCCCAGTTCACTATACAACATGAATGGGTCGGAAGATCCGTTCACAGTGACTGCAGAAATGTATCTTGTTGATGCTTAGTGTCCATGCTCCGCAAATGAACAAGTATCTCGTCAGCATAGTTTCCATACTGACCGAAGCACTTACACTTGCATCTGGAAGCGGTGATAGGCACCAGCATTATGGTGGCCGTCTGTCCAGGCTGCCGAGCGGTGTGCAGAGCTTCGGTCGTTACCATATTATTCTATAACTGATCATCGCACATGAGTGATGTCTGCTTAGAAATAACATTTAAAGCACGTTACACGTGTGTCATACCCATTTCAAGTTTGCTGCTACTCATTAAAGCATATTTTGTAATGGCTGAAATAGTGAAATAGGATGGTTTTGCAGTCGTTTTTGGGTACGTAAATCTTGCAGAAGCTTTTTAAAGGTATAGACGTGTACAATACACCTTTATATTTAATATTACGTCATAAAATAATATGGCCACCACTTAAAGTCTCATACAGGCGCGTTGTTGGCGAGAAGACTACATGCTAGATCAGTGACTTACATCTAGAGGCTAGGGAGAGATTCAATGAGAGTGCTGTATCGTCCTTACCGCTTGCGCACTTCTAGGCCTCAAACGCTCAAAATATGTTCAACCAGGCGGCAACCTTTAGGAAATTATAATCGAGAGTTCATTATTCTAATGTGCATATTTAACACTGACATAATAATGTATAAGTGTGGTTACATGCAATATGTTGGCTAACACACTTAACACTTTGTGCTGTCTCCCTTTGCAATCAGTGGTACAATGTTTTGAACAGTATGTACAGTATCTCGGAAAATATTTCACATATAGTATATATATAATCAAACCCCATTCTACACTGTTTCCTCCCGCAAATACAAATCATAATATATTCACACTGCTTGTCTGGTAGTTCAGTGTATTTGCATTTCATTTGTTGCCACTTCCATCTTCGTCCATCGAGTACTAATACTTATCAACTTAGTGAATTGGTACAGTATTAACACCATACAGTGTAGGATAAACAAGACAAACAAAAAGTGGATGCCAACTCACAAAACAGAACATTTCTAAGAAACAGTCACGCCAACATACACATGACTCACCGTTATTTCCGAAGCTGCATTTTCACACATAAAGAGCTTCAGTCAATGTTTGAGGCTCTTTCTGTAGGAATTCATATAATACACGTAGCAGCCATGTGCTTCGTGTAGCTCTGACTGAGGTCCTTTTGTTGTGGTGTGATGTATTTACCCCTAAGGAATATATTTCTGGCCCTAACTCATTTTCATCAAATTTGTGACTGAAGCCCTTTTTTGTTGGGCCGATTCAAATAAGGGCTTAGCTCTAATGTTCTGGAAGTAAGAATTCTTTCGTCAGTGGCAGACGGTACAAAATTCTATATCTCTATGAGCTACCCATGAGATGACCTTACTTGCCTCTAATGAACAGTGTTGGTGGCATTGTCTAAATAGATTATGTAAAGTTACAGCCATTTGCAGCTGGTGTATCATTTTACTTACAGTACTGCTGCCCTGGGAAGTGAAAAAGTCACATGCCTGGCCAGGTGGTGTAGCAAGTGTTTGTGGTGTGCAGTATTGTGTAGCCTGCAATGAACATTATGTCTGGCCCGTTACAGTGTAGATAAAAGTTCCGGCCTTCCAGAATAAGATAATTACCATCTCTTAATCATCATGCATAGCTGTTGCCATTATTTTTTCTGAAATCTTGCTCTTTAGTGGTACCTCCCTCACCTATAATACACATCTATATACGTCATTCGGGATAAAATGAGCACTAAAGATTTAACCTTTGAAAAATATAATTAGCTGTTACTGTGTTCAGTTAACTTTAACAATAGCTACTTTATTCCTTGTGTGGTTGGCAATGACATACCAAATATACTTATGTTTTTTTCTAGTTATACATAATGATGCTGAAATAAAATCCGTTAAAATCAACATATTTGTATATTATGTAATTAATAGACTTTTTTAATCAAACTATGTAGTGTCCTACCTACTGCACAATTTAACTTATACGCGCGAACTTCAAGTACAGTGTCCTGCTGTCTTAGGAGCTTTATGTGTTGTTAGCCGATCGCGCACACATTCTATCTGCGATCATCGCCACCAGTTTCTCTTATAGCCATAGAGTTCATTGCTTGACCAAGAGATAGCGTGAGTGTGCTTTGTTATTAAAATAAGTTTACTTAGCACATCATTTGTTGTAAAAGGAAAAATATGTTAATTATATCACACAAGCAGAAGAATTAGGATAGAAGGTGTGTCTAGCTGCTGTCAAATTATATGAAGTTATGGGTATCATGTGAACTGTTACATTTTATGACTACCATACATTTTGTTTGGAATTACGTATTGCTTAACATTGTGTCTGTCTCAGTTTGTCTATTGAACGACATCACCGTTCTTGATTGTTACTGAAAATTAATTGTAAGGTTTGTGGTTTTATAAGTGGTAAGGCAACAGCAATTTTGTTTTTTGAAAGTGGTGTGGAACAAACTGAACACATTCATTTTATTGTTTTATAATTGTAATTGAACACATTGTAGGCATAAAGTCTAGCTTATAACAAAACTAATTGCATACTTTGTCATTATGTATTTTCAAGTAGATAAGCACGTAAAACTTTTGGTGTTCTTAACTAACGGAATTATTAACATAATTTATAGTTTCCAGAATGTTGTTTAGTTGTGTATTGTGTTTAAAATGATTTGGGCCTGATGATATGCATTTGCCTATTTCATACTATTCAAGACATTTGTCGAGATATTATTCACAAACATTTTAAGACATTTACTGTCACTTGCCACTGCTACAATATTGTGTCATCTTTCAAATAAGCTAAACTTTAGTATGGACAGTTTTCATGCAATATTTTTGACTTTTGTCAACGAACAGTGTGCAAATTAATCTAGAGAAACACAGAAGGGGTGCAGTGCGTACATTTAAAAGTTGTTGTGCAGAAAGCTATCTTATATAGAAATTACTTCGCAGGTATTTATAATAACCTACAATAGTTTTTAATGATCACTGATGTATTTATTGATTAGATATTGAGGATAAAATTTTTTAGTGCAGTATAATGTAGACATTACAATTTACAGACCATGAAAATAAAAGCACGTGGCAGTGTTTATCATTATGTGCAGCGGAAAGACACTATCTGGCTGACAATAGAAATTTGGCAGGGCTTTTTTGAATGCTCACTTTATCCTGAACCGCTTATAGAAAGCATCACCTTCTTACTACTTCCTTCCTGTTTTCTCCTTAACTGTGCAACGTGATACCAAGGTATTAAAGCTATCCAACTAGTTCAGTTAGACTCCTTAATCGACATGTGTGGTTCTCAAATCGTGGGCCATAGCTATGTCCTATAAGGTCTTTTATTTGTAATGTTCTTTTGTTATGTAATGTTTATATACAAGACAGGCATTGTAAAGCAAGCCTGGTTATTTTTCCCCTTGAGCTAATGTCTATGTTGCTGCCACTTATTTTAATCATAGGAATGTTAGTAACACACAAGTATGTAGTTTTCACCCTACTCAAAATATTTCACTGAGATAACATTAAAATAATTTTATTATTATCCTTGACAAAACAGTCTTCAGAAGTGCTCATTTTACAAAGAACAGGCTGTAACAGTACTAGTATTTTAAATTGTTTTTTTTTTCTACAATGAATTAGTGCTAAAATTTTTTGTGAAGATGGTGCACATTAATTTGACATTATTATTATCAGACTTACATTTTGGTACTTGAATTCTAACGGTGCTATGATGCTCTATGCATGAGGCCTGTGTTAGGTTTACAGTTAAAAACTAGTGGGTGGTGGTAAAGTAAAATTTTAGAATCGGTGGTTTACGTAAAATATGCTACACTAATAAAATATTATTTAAGTTGGCAGGTTTATAAGGTAGTGGGTTGTTAGAAGGTCTGATAGTTGATTTTTTTTGTCGTAGTTGGTTGTTACGTGACCCACAGTTGAAAGTTAGGACATCCAATGAGCAGTTTATGGAACGTGTTGCCATCTATTTCAACAAATTACTGCCTCTGTTCACCAGTTTGCAGTTTACAGAGGGAGGACCAATTATTGCCTTCCAGGTACTTTTACACTAGTGCGTGTTTTATTTCTGTTAATTTTGATGTAGTATTATATTGAAACCACATTAGTATAATGTTCTTATTACTAAAAAGAGGTTTCTTTTCACTTGGAATGAGATGAAAAATTGAATATAAATTTTAATGCTAAGTAAAATAATGTAATATAATTTTCACTGGTGAAAATAAGTAGATGTTGTTTAAGAAATTTTGTATTTTGAAGATTACCAACAAGGAACAAATTCCCTGAGTTATTTTAGTGTTTTTGGAAACACCTGTTCATATGAACCTCATTGCAGAACTCTTTTAAGTCTCTTGACTTTGTATTGAATCAGTTTCTCTGTGTTCTGTCACTGATGAGGTGTAACCACAAGCAACGTATAAAGCTAAAACTTACCTTCAGTCTCTTCTTAGTGTGTTTAGGCAGAAGTGACACATCTCTCAGGGTCTGTGAGTAGTCGGACCTTGAGGTACCTGGTCCATGACACTAGTGAGCTAGTCTCCTGGATTGATGTTCAGGTGCCCAATGGTTTCCTCTGACTCATTTCCACCCTCTTCTCTCTGGGTCAACTGATAGTCTCTCCAGGCCCTTAGTCTGCTGCTCAAGGCATTAAGTGCACTCTTGTTGAAGCCCAGACCATGAATGGGGTCGCCCCAGACCCATGCCAACAAGCGTGGGTGAAGGGGGTGGCCGTCCCTCTGATAGTAAATTGGAGGAAGGAAATAATGTCTCTCACTTTCCCCCTTTCTTTTCTCACATTTACATTTCAGAATGACATTGGTTTATTGAAGTTTAAGGATAATAATCATTAATAATTCCAGTTACTGTTTCCTGTTATTTTAGTGAAATCAGAATGGGTGTCATTAACAATATTGTAACTGGACGAATAACTTTTCTATGTGATTATGAGTACGTTTCCCTGTAGTGTTGCAATATTCAACACGCCATACGAAATGCTTGATGCTTTCATCATGTAATTGCACAGCTGCTCAAAATGATTGTCACATTTCTCATGCATTAGGCCTACCCACAAGGAATGCAAGGTGTCATCATTGCTCGTAACTTGTTTTAATACAACTTGAATCACGAGCTTGCTCTTCCTATATTTCAGGCAAAAATTCCATTAGGGCATGCAGTCTCTGTTCTATAGTAAAGTTGCTAAGCAGGCCATTTTAATAGAATGCTTTGATTTATCTGAAGCTTGTATGAGAATTGAATTTCACTTTTGTTTTTAATGTAATTGTGATAATTACATACAGTATTTATCGTGATAATCACGAGCTGTACATAATTTTTATTTGTAAATCCCAGTTTAACTGCAGTTGTCAGTGCATCATTAGTAATTGCTGTTTCAATAATTCACGAAGATTTTTAAAAATTCTTTCACATGTTGGTTAAACTTTCAAGAGCTAAAATTGTTTTTGTGTTATAGAGTTGCAGTAGCCACTATTTCAACACAGTATGGTGTCTTGCTAGTAGTAACTGTCTTGCTCTGTCAACGGTTTAAAATATTTTTTATAACTGTAACTTCATTTTCTTTGGCATTAGGTTTGGAACTTTATTGTATGTAGTTGTAAGCTGTACGTCTGAGTTTCAAAATGATTTGTTTACAGTTCCTGTTGCACTGTTTCCTAGCTGCATATTTTTTTTGCTTCTTGTGAACTATCTAAAACTTATACATTATTTTTTAATTCTTAAATTCATAGTCTTAATATAGCGAAAATCAAACCCCAAACTGAGGCGTTAGTGTCCCCATATCAAATGATGATGATGCATATTATTTAATAACACTTTATACAATACAGCAAAACCAATTTTTGCTCTTCTTAAGCTACAAGGGGGGAAACGGCAAAATACAGTAAATTGTGTAATATGGAACATCTGTGCTGTAAGAGTGTAAATGTGACTAAAAATAATGAAAGTTGACACAAAATTATTATGATCATGATGATAAAGAGTGACTAAGATAACAAAAGTATAATTTTTTATTTGTTGGACACAACAGAATATGAATTATTATTGGTAAAATGTCTTGCACTCTGCATGCCACTAATTTAGAAATCAACTCCGAGCAAAATGCAAGAATGTAGAGTGTTAATGATTCTTAGTACTAAGGCAATTGTTTGGAAAATTATTATTGGTGGAAATTGTTTGGTCTTTCAGCTCACGAGGTTGACTGAAGTGGTGGTGTTAGAATAATTGGAAAATCTTGTGGGTACTTGGGGCCCATCCCTACTTAAAAATGGGATATTTTACATTATGAAATACAGAAAATGTTAGCTGTACCACAGTTCTTAACGTCCGGAATACAGGGGAACGGCATTAACGTGGGTAAAAATTCCGTCTTCCAACACCAGTGTTTTAGTGGACTTTTGCTGTAATTAAAAATATTCCTTTTCCAGTTTGTCTTGATAGCTAATGAATTAGCATCTAACAAAATATTTAATATGATCTGTGAATTTTTTTCCTAAATATTTAAATTAGTGTAGAATACATTAGGAGCTTAATATACTTAAATTTTTCACTGTGAAAGAACAGCACATTGCTGTCTGTTTATCTTGAAGACGATGCTCGACCTAGGTGTGAAATTATTTGCTAAAAATACAGTAATGTTTACCTCCACAATTGAAATTTGGAGTGTGTAGTGAATTGCCCTTCAGTTAGGCTCCTTGTTCGAAAAATGAACATAGACTTAAATATATTGAGTTAAGGAACATCTAATTTAAAAAAAAGTTGTCTTGCAGTGAGTCTTTACAGTGCATTACTTAGAGCGCAAAACTGCAACTTTTTAATTTTATGTTCAAATTTTTAATAAATATTTTAATAGTTTTGTGATTTGTGAACACCTTCAGGTTTAGCACATCTGAAAAGTAATTTCTCATATTACAGTATATGTATGAATTCCAACTTTTCACATTTTGTATCAACGTATTGTAAACATTTTCTAAGGGCTGGAAATACTTTACACACATTCATTTTTACTGGACCAATAGTGATCAAACAACATTTTATTTGTGTGTTTTAAAGAAGCTTTACATTACCATGTACGTCCATGCCACTAGTTGAACAGAAAATTTTACAATACAGTCACGCTTGTGCTGTTTTTTTACGAGGGATGATATATAGCTTAGTTGCAATGTTGAATGTTGTTCAAAATTATTTTGTTGGAATCTATTAAAATTATTCTAGTCATAAATTTAGGGAGGTGGCTGTATTTATACCGTTGTAATGAGCATATATTACTTTGTTTGCTGCAGATTGAGAATGAGTATGGGACAATAGCGGTCGAAGTAGCTGAGCCAGACAAGAAGTACTTGCAGGGCATCAAGGCACTGTTTGAGAGTAATGGGCTGGCCAAGTCTATGTTCTTCACCTCTGATATGCCGTCACTTGCCGGCACCACTGGCGCCCTGGATGGAGGTAAGCTGATCAGTATTCGTACTTGGCTTTCCCAAATGTTAGCTGATTTGACATATGCTTCAAGTAAATCTCGTCCCTTTGGTCAAAAAACCAGTAACACCTAATTTAAATATTTTTGAACAAATTAAAGATCTTAAATAGTGTGTGTTTAGGCGGAACGGTTATAATAAACACCGTACTTCTGAGCTGGTTTTATTCAGTAATTAAATCTCTATTTGTAGCAGTTCTTGTTTCTGTGTGTAGCATTTCTTTCTTGACTTAGAAGCCATATTACTGGTAGATAACAAGCATCAGTTAAATACAAAAGTAATTGTATCAACAATTTTGATTAGGATAGCACTGACAGGACTGACAGGTAGTGACTTAGCTGCTGTAACATGTCTGCTGACAGTGAAACTAAATGTGACTGAAAATATTTTCTTACAAGAATTTTGCAATAGCCATCCAATATGAGAATAAATATACGCTGATCTTGATTAGAAAATACTCAGTCTATTAATGTAAGTTTAGCAGTGTGTGCAGTAAACATCGCCACTGTTCGAGAGGTAGTGCATGCCTTGCACCATAAAATATTGGAAGTAATCACTGTTATATCTTTTCTAGTACATCATCATGTATGTAGGTTAAAATTATACAGGCCGTAAATCACATTTTGCTGTTTTATTTTTTCACACTCTTCCAGAGGTATGGGTGACTTTTACTGTACGATAGGTGGTGGTTGTGCTATAGATACTCTAGTAGACAGTACAGTCAGGTTATGGTTATTCAGTAACAGGTAAGAAGTTCTCAATTTTGAGTAGAAACCATTACTTTGGTTCCTCTGTTTCAGCCATGGCTCTTTTTAACTTCCACTGATGTAACACAGCAGAGAGTTTTGTAATCAGTGCAGCCTGGGTACGGCCATGACTTATGCGATCAGGAAGTCAACTTTGGTAGAAGGGGGTTCCTTTCATTTTCAGTAAGGTTTTCCTAACATAGATGTCGAGAGCAGGCCACCTTCTGCAGCCTTGGTATACATGCAGGTGGGATCGCCTTTGGTGGCGCTTAGAGGGTTGTTGATCGTTCAAATGGTTGTGCTACTGGTGCAACCTTTGCTAAGCTAAAACTTTACCCATTATAGTTACACCTGAGGGAAACTTGGTACAGTTCCTTTTCACGCGATTTTAGTGGTAATGAAAGTACAAAACTTTTGCTCTAGCCTGACTGTTGTGTCTTTTTAGCATTTTGCACATGGAGCATAGAACAGTAACTGGGGTTTCCAAATGTGATAATATCTAGCCCTGACTTTGAGTAGCTGCTCTGCAATGGACAGCTATTTAGGTAGCTTCACACTGCGTATGTTAAGCTCCTCTGAGACAACATAACCTTAGTATAGTTCAAATAACTAATAAAATTACTAAAGTAATAACTTGAAAAGTATTTAATTTTTTTACTGTGAGTGAATTTTGTAGCTTAAATTTAGCAGATACTAGCATTTATCCTTTGTGATGGTTTACAATTACATTTTGTTTGTAAATAAGTTTATTTGTGTGTAGATTAACTATAGGTATTTGTATAACTGATACTTAATTAATGTATAATTTAATCAAATTATGTATGTATTAAATATTTTAATGTGTTTCTGTAGTTGTGCACAAATATAAAAACTGTGAGTTTAGCGTGTTGGTGTGCATTTATTTTGCTGCAAGAAATATACGTTTGCTGTGCGTTATTAGTGTTGATGACTGCCAACTTCAACAGCAGCCCAGATGAGGAGCTAACTATTCTCGCACAGTTGCAGCCAAGAAAGCCGCTGATGGTGACGGAATACTGGACGGGATGGTTTGACCACTGGTTCGAGAGCCACCATGTTGTTCCAACATTGGGTGAGCATCTGTTAGTGTTTTGGCACATTTTGTATTGAAAAATTTTTTACATGTTTGTCGCCATGTGGATGTCCTTAGTGATGGGCACTATCAGCCATATTTGCTCCACCCTCTGCAATGACCCAAGAACCATGCTCTCCCCTTCTTGGTAAGCATTGAATTGTGTAGTATGACTTCGTTCTTATTTCTCTTTCACTACTCGTTTGCTCACATTAAGCTTGTTGTATGGATACATGCTGGGTTGGGTAGCATGCATATCTCCAACTGATGCTGCTTGTATACTTTCATGTTTTGCTTTAGTTCATCTGGGGGTGGGGAATACCCTCACAATCCCTCCTCCAGATGTGTACGGCTGGTCTCTTATTGACATTGCATACATATTTTTTGGTGCTATGAGCAGTTTCCTCAGGCTTGACCACTGTTCATTGGTCAGTGTATGGGACACAGGGTTACTTTGCACACACCCTGAATTTTGCAATATTTGTTGTGCATACATATTAGAACAGATAGTTAAATGTTGGGATGTGCAGATACAGCATTTTCAGGTCGGAAAATTCCCAAACAGAAAAAAAAAAAAATTCCCATAGGAAATGAGAAACCTACATCTCTGATACTGTGAAGGGAATCCATAATTTCTTGTAAAATTTACTTTCAATTCTCATATAAATACAACACTGCAAGAATTAGAATTCTTACTAAAGTAATACAGTATGAAATAAATTATTATAATGCTGTGAAAAGTTGAGATGTTATAGAGGAAAAAATCTACTGGTTATGTTTTTTTATAGACTGAAAAATTTTTTAACTATTTTTGATAAAATAACAGTGAAACTTTCTACCTATTTCCCTTTTGGAAAACATTTGTAAATAAATTATGAATATTTTCAACCGACTAATTGTTTTGGCAAAATAAGTATCGGTAAAAAGAAAACATATTGTCAATCTTGGTCCTGCTAGAAAGTATCTACCTGTATTCCAATTATGCCTATATACTGTAGGCATACACTTCACTTACACTGTTTGCAACAAAAATTAGTTTTCATTGCATTACCTGCTACATTTAACCTTATTCAACACAGTTGTGCTGAAAATTTGCATATGTATTATATTAAAAAGTATAGATTTTTGTAAGGAATTAGTCTTTAATGTTTTGTTCATACATCTTTTGCATTTGTAAACAGCATGTTTTGAGATTAAATTATTAAGGCAGTGAAGCTAACTTCAATGGTGACATTCTAAGTACAGTAAATACGTACTTTACATGACCTAGGGCCGGTCTACATAGTGTAATCAGTGAGTAACAGTTTATGATGCGAGAGGTCCTAGGTTTGAATCCCGGTTGAGGCATTGATGTTGTGTTGTCCCTTCACCTCGCTTCACTGTCATCAGCTCTTAAGACCTCGTTGTTAAAGGGCCTCTCACCACATGCCCTAGTCTATAGCAAAGTATTGCACATTCAAACATATTTCTTTCCCTTTAATTGAAAATGAACAATAATGTAAGATTTAAGACAATTAAAACACATTTTACTAGAGAATATTCCTTTGAATGATTTATAAAAATAAAATCTTCTTGTATTACATGAAAATTTTTCTTCTTATAT
>PNEQ01041206.1:37500-45418 GCA_003012365.1 Medauroidea extradentata
TCAGAGTTCTGTTGCGCACGACACTACCACCCAAGTTGAAGGCCTAACGACATGCTGCTCTCACTGCATTCCAGAGGAGGCGAGCTCTGAGTCTACTGGAAATTTTAAACATCAAAATGAAGCAAAATACAAGAGAAAGTTACTTAGAAAAGTAGTTTGAAATTAAATTAGCTTTAAAATGAGTCCAAACACGATATAAATAATATAAAATTGACCCGTAAAAATGTATGCTTTTTATCTTGCCTTAGCAGTTAAAATTTAAATTTTGAATATAATTTTACTGTTAATTTCCCTACTAGCATCTCCAATTAATATGTTGGATCCTGCCGTATACATCCTTATACTTGGTTAAGTTGGCCTAATTAAATTGTTATAAACAGAAAAAAAATATTAAGAGAGAAGAAAAAAAAAATTAAATTGTTATGTGATAACAAACAAAGTATGGGCTACGTGCTAGTGCACGTCACAATAAGAAATAAAATAAGAAAATGTCAGCATGTTGTTCCTAGTGTTTTGTTATACTGATTGGCTGAAGTTTTGGAATGCTAATCTCAAGACAAGAGTGGTTTTGTGAATACTGTACTTCCCGACATTCTGACTATTCCACATGTTGGAGGTCTAAAAGCGCAAGTGTTTATTATCTGCAACAAATGGTTGATATTTCAAATGCTCAACATAAGACATTAAACTGGGATGAAGTATTTTAGTCATGTACGGTAGTTTTCATTTTGAAAATAAAGTTACGTAATGAAAGTAATACACTGTAAGAGCCTTTACTACTGCTGTTACTGAATCACGTTGCTTGGTACAAAACTTTTATATTATTGCAACCTGGTAGGGTGCAGTGAGGACGTTGGTTTGGGTAACTTCCCTCCCCACAGCACCTGTTTTGGTTTGATTCAGCTCATTAGCACTACTGTGCTCAAACATGTTGTAGAGTGACGTGGCCTCACCAGCCATGTGTTGTCCTTTTTTTTTTTTCTTTTCAATTTTGATATTGTTTGCTCGACCCCAGTGTTAGTTTAACACCGACCACAATGCCGGCCCACGCATATGAACCCCCAACCCACTCAGGCAGTAACCAGTCACTTAGGTTTAATTTGATATTGTGTGCAGTGTGAAGTGAAGCCCCCATTTCATAAGTTGCCCGGTCATAGTGGTGAGTCTGTCCAGCTTTCTGAGTGCAAGTGCATTGTTTGTTCGCCGAGAGTTCATCATTTTAATTGAATAGTTTCTTTATTCGTTATTTAGCTATAATTTCTAACATCAAGATCTGTGGATGAACTTTAGTCCTGCGAGGCTATGGAATGCCATCCTGAACCAAGAAGCTATCAATTTTAAAACAAATTCATTTGTAACTAATTAATAATAATGGCACAATGGCGGGAAAGGCCGCTAGGCTACTAATTACAATTAAAAAAGAAAGAGTTGTTCACTAGTACTCACAGAATGGTACTTGCAGATAGAAACATACACACATAGGACTAACACATTTATCTGCGGACGTGCGGTCACAACGTTTCGCAGACTACATCTGCTTCATCAGGTGAGTGGAGGCACACTGAAGTCTATTGTCCAGCGGTGGTTGGTAATCAGTACACCTAGCGGCCAGAGGGCAAACTAAGGTGTGGTGGGAAGTTTGAAATGAGGGTTTGTTATCTGAGGTTAAGGCCAGGTTGCTGTCTGGATTTTGTGATGTATTGACGTGCCAGTTCCCAGCGTCTTAATTCTGCTTTGTTTTTGTTATTCAACTGTGGTAGGGCCCTCACCACTCTGATTGTATAACAGGAATCAAAATTGGAGTTATGAAGTGCTGCATGTGCAGCAACTGGCTTCTCATGTGGATCAACCTCCGCTCCAGCTATGGCTTTTTTGGTGTCATCTCTGTGGCCATTCATCCTCTGTTTGAGAGTGTTGGTGGTTAGGCCGATATACTCTGCATTGCAGTGAGTGCACTGTAGCTGGTAGATGAAGTTTTTAGTTGCACAGTTGTAGCTTCCTTGTATGGGGTAGGTTTGGTTTGTCTGTCTGCTATTGAATGATGTGGAAGGTTGATGTACAGCACAGGAGCCGCAGCGTGGTTTATTGTAAGGGTGAGAACCCCTGGGGGTGGGTGCTCACTTTATTCCGAATGACCTATAATTCAGCATTTATATATTTCAGTGTCAGCATAGTGCGTGACCATTCTGCATCTACTTGCAATGCTGGTACAATTTCACACCTCATCCTTCATATGGGAGCACAACTACGTACTACTAGTGAAAACAAGTTATTTATACGTAAAACTCAATGCATTTACTTTGGGTATCTCTTACTGGTGTTTTGTGTCATTATACAATTTAAAAATGTCTACTCTGAAAATTTTTCTCTTTTTTTTTCCAAAATGTTTGTGTGTCACATTTATCTACTTTTAGAAACTTTTATTGCTATGCTTGTTCATTATTATCAATTTCAGAGATTTTACTAATGCAGAGTGTGTTACCTTGCACAGACTACGATGCACCTTTGTCGGAGTCTGGGGACTACACGGAGAAGTACCAAGCCACTGCCCGGCTAGTGAAGAAGTACAACCCTGTGAAAACTTTGCTGCCGAAACTTCCTGACCCTACGGTCAAGGTGGCCTATCCCTCTGTGGCTGTCCGTAAACAAATGGATTTCAACACTCTAATTAGAAAAGTGGTAACTAGAGTTGTTTGTTTCCTGTTGTAACTTATGTACAGTAGAGTCTCGTTATAACAAGGTGTCATGGTTCCAGGTTCAATCCTCGCTGTAGCCGAATCCTCGCTATTACCGAATTGAACCAATTTTGACCCACAAAACCAAAAAAATGGCCTGAAATTGCATTAAAATTGTGTTTAAACAGTTTAAACAGTTTTAACAGGCCATGACCTGTTATAATTATTAAATGATGTATTACCGAAGTGGCCCTAATAAAAGACGGCCTCAAAAATAAGACGACCCCTCCTTTTACAAATAGCAGAATAAAAAAATGAACTGGACTCAAATATAAGACTACCCTTACCTCCTTTGGCAGTAAAATCTGTTTATCTAGAGTACTTTGGTATAATTTTATTGAATATTGACAACAAAAAAATATATATAAACAGAAAAATGAAGATCGTCCTCGCTATCATCAAATGCATTCAAAATGCAACATTTCTTGAACCCCATTATGTTGGAATATTTAGAAATCGGTTTTTCAAGTTCATCATGTCTTTCGCAGGGTCTCAAAATACTTGATGTGTTCTGTTGCAGTGTTTTGTAATTTTGAAAGGTCTTTCCGCCAACTGCTTTTTTTGCTTCAATCACGTCGTACCGCCTCGCGGCAGCACAATTATTTGTTGTTACAGCGTATTTTGCTACCGTAACTTTAAAACTGGTATAGTAACTCCATGTCTCTCCTTTATTTGTTTGTTGTGTCATTGTACTACGCTTTTCAACTTTATCACGTCCCATTTTAATGCAGTTAATTAAAACAGTTTGTTTACCAAAATACAAAACAAAGACGAATTCTACCAAAGATGAAACTAGCGACGAACATTTGCATAATAAAATGCTACAAAATGGTCGCGACAGTGCTGCGATGTGCGCTGTGCTCACCAAAAATAGTAACGGGATCGATACAATAGCGGTGTAATGCACGTGGCGCTCAGTAGAACTAGCGACACGATGGTGCTTTTAGCGCGTGCAGATGTTACTTCTATGTACGTGCATATCCATGACCGTAACGGAACAAAAGAAATAAAGACAGCTTGTTTACGCTTTATTAAGGCAATGAAACGTGAAAAATTTTTATCGGGTATCTTATTTGTTTTACGTAAAAGTGGCACGTAAAACTCATTGGTTTTTTTAATACCCTGAAACATCAATAGTTGTACTGTACATATTTTTCTATACATACACATGTTGAAAATGTAACCTCAAAATTGTGGGCTACGATTATAAGACAATCCCCGTATTTATAAATTCTATATTTTGGAAAAAGTATTGTCTTATATTCAGGTTAATACAGTATTTAAAAAAGTTAGCATGTTCTATTCACAATGGTACCAAACGGTACATTTATTGAGTCAAAATAACCGATGGCGCGACTCTGCTGCCACAGCGACGTCCAGCAATCAGTCACTCAACCACAACAGCTTGACACTACACGCCAGTGGCAGCTGCATTGCGGGGTCGCAGCGAAACAAATAACAACAGCTAGACGCTGTAAAATCATACATTTTAAAGTAACTAAGATAAGGAACATTATTTCAAGATATTTTTCCAATTAAAATGATACCATACCAACCCTTCTCTTCAACTGACAGATATAACGTGTTACCACCTGCTGCAAAGTTACTAAAATTTACGACCTCATCAGACTATGGGATAAGATACTTAATTTCGAAAATACTTTTCTTTTAAATAAAGTGATGTGTTTCTAAGTTAACAAGAGTATTATAATTAAAAGAATATTTTTTTTAAGTTTACTAAAACTTATTTGTTATTAACGAGATAACATGATATTGGTATGATATTGTGAGAAATATCTTGCCTCGAATATGACATAAAAGTTGACAATTCCTTTATGAAATGTTGAGACAAATTACACTAAAACCTCTTTATAACGACCACCTGTCTGTAACGACTCGTTTTTGGAAAACTGTGATTTTTTAATTTTTTTTTATTTCAAATTTCAAGGAAATCGGCAAAAAATAGGTTTTTGTGCGCCGTGTTGCGTTTCTAGTGGCGAGAACTGTACTGCACGCGGCAAGCTGTGACTCATCCTTCCTCTCTCCAGCTGTAACGGTACTTTTATCTTCCTTTCCCCTCACGTGAATACCAGGCGCGCTCGGCATTCTCCACCTTTGTTCACGTGCCACTGCCAGTGTTCTCTCGGTCGCTGTTAGATATGCAACATGCGCTCTGTTTGCTCTATTATAACAACTTTATTGCGTGACTTTTGGATTTCTCTTTGTTTTTTACGATTTATGACGACTTGTTACGCTTATTTTCACGATTTCAATTTGTAATTTATTTGGTTTGAGTTTGTGAACGAATATTGACCCACGCAGTTCTTTTGGCTTTCGATTTAGTTACGATTATTAGCTTTGATTTTGTAAACGATTGTTGACGACCCATACGTTTTTTAATACTTCATACGGACTTTCAATATTTCCATAATGAGTGGAAAGCGAGTCGGCTTGTCGTTTCTGAAGAAGTATGAAATAATCAAGGAAGTGGAATCGACACAAAAGCCGAAGTCAGAGATTGCGCGGGAATTCGGCATCCCGAAATCAACATTGTTTACAATCTTAAAAATGATGGACGAGATCATAAATTCAGTGCAGAAGGAAGGACGCAATGCAAACATAAAAAAACTAAGGCGTAAGATGCACGCCAATTTGGAGGAAGCTGTGCTGGAATGGTTCGGCCAACTTAGAGCACAAAACTTGCCTGTAAGGGGAGGACTTTTTTAAAAAATGGGAAACAGTTGTTCGGCCCTTTTATGTGTCAGACTTTCTTTTATTGTGTGTTTGTTTAGTGTCCCGTCAACGCAATGATAATAGTAAACAAATGATCTGCTTAATTTATTACGTTTGTTGGTGGTAAATTTCTTACTAGTGTACTTGTAGTTTTTTCATGATTTTTTTTCTCTTGTGTACTCTTTAATAAATTTAAACGTTTGCTCGTACAACAGCTACGACTATGCTGTTAACTAATTAATTAACTAATTAATAGTACACTTTTAGTAGAGTGGAGGCCATGTCGCTACATTTTCTTTGTCCTGAACAAAATATTTTACGCATTGACATGTAAGTTTAATATTTTAAGTGAGCAATAACGTTACGTCACAGTGCACGCCCGCGATTATCTTTCTGTCGGTCTCAAGGCAGAGCAAGCTGACGCGCGGAAGAGGACAGCTGCTGTGGCTGTGGTATTGATCGGTGCATGCGCGCGCAGCCATCTCCGGCACTCCCCTCCCCCCCCTACATCATGGTCTACCCTCCCGGCCGGCCGATAAAAAGCAAGCGGCGATACGGCACGTAACCTCACAGCGCGTGACTAAGCGTTCACGGCAGAAAAGAAAAGCCCCGAGAGCAGAATATACTATCGCCTTTTCTTAAAAAGACGCCTGGTCATAAATGTTGTTTATAGCTTAGTTTAAATGTAAGATTTATTATTGCTTAAGATGACTGAACATGGCCTTAATGCGAAAACTGCCTATTTTGACATGTAGAGGTTCCAAATTGGTCCGAAATCTTATAACGACCACCTCTCTATAACGACCCTAATCTCGGGAACCGTGAGGGGTCGTTATAAAGAGGTTTTACTGTACAAGCATTTACTGAAATAAACCCTGTACAATTATTTGTGAAAATGATATTGTCAAAAAAGCATGGCGCGACTAACTCAGAACCTGTTAATAGTTAAGAAAATGTGATAATGATTTTAAAGACTGTTAATTCCAGCCAACTGCACAGACGTTGACAGGCCTATGTACTGGCTTGTGTGTGTATGTGCATGTAGAAAGGAAAGGTTGAATAGGTGGGTAGGGGAACGTGACTTCCTGTTGCCGAGCTGTCATTTGACGACCATGGGAACAGTGAGATAGGTGAACGAGTGATGAAGATTCCGTGTAATGGGGATAGAAACTCTAAAAGTAGATAAAAAAACCATTAGTAATGTGATGTATTAATTTCTTCACTTTTTCTCTCTTTAAAGTATGGTTGTCACAATGGGAAAATGCACATGTCTGGTATTAACTAAAAACATTACCAGCATTTAGATTTATTGCCAACTAACATGTGTACTTAATGCTGAGACTTAAAACAACATCTAACATGTAAAAAAAGTCGCCGTAAATGTAAGAAATTCAGAAATTTTCAAACGGGATGAGAACGCACTGTGATTGGCTTGACGTTACTATTCGCAAATCTCGTTTGACTAGTTGAGGCAAGGCCAGTTGCGTTATTTACCGTGTCTGTATTGTGGTGGTACCGTCCCTTCTGTTACCCTCACGCACACAACAGCTCGTCGCGTTCGCTCCGATCACGTGCACTTACAAGCACCCTTATCTTTTGCCCGTAAATGTTATTAGCTTTCACATGCCCTCAGCTAGTTGTAGTCTCAGCGGTAGAGCCACAAGTCCTTACCGCAGCGTCGTGAATTCGAGAAAAGAAGAGCGCTAAACTACAAAATATCTACCCTGCTAGGTGCACACTGAAACGATAATTATCAATAAATGATAGAAGTACCATTTTGTCGCACAATGTTTATTGAATTCAACGATTCAATCTACTCAACACAGTTACAGATCCCTGTACAATACACGCGGTGGGCTTTCACCTCAGACTCAAATTCAATTTAAACTGTAAAAATTAACTAGCTAAATTCGGATCATAGTTCTTATTAGCACAGTCCGATGGCTCATGTTACCAAAAATAAGTGCTATAGCCCCAATGCTGAAGGATCCCCGTGGCACACGTGGCCGCAGGAGCTCTCCCCGCACACGTCCGATCACTTCGACATTCAGATAGCTAAGGCCGGGAAGCTGAGCTCCCAGCATCCTCCTCACTCTTCACAGGAAGTGCCCACAAATGGCACACCACGGCATGACCTTCCTAGGTTAGCACTCTACCTACCGAGAGCATTCCTAAACTCATTGAAACGTTTGTTTCCTCAGATAAATCACATTATTCCAGCATCCATTTACAACACTTCATCGCGCTCGATGATCCTTAAGGCTATACATATCTCTGGGCAATCCACAGGAAAGAAAAATTACAAGATGGCTTCCTCCCTTAATGAAACAATAACAAATAATTTTACATACGTGATTACACTTTCCTTAGCCCTGAATGCTCTCGCCTGTCACACATTACCCTCAAATTGTTAACGGAAATTACTCGTATTTATGGTGCAGCCCACCGCT
>PNEQ01041207.1:0-45419 GCA_003012365.1 Medauroidea extradentata
ATTATATTTACTGGTTTTCAAGTTTTGTATGAAGTAAAAATATGCAAATTTTGACTTTGAAGTGGCATTACGGGAAAACTAGATGAGCTAATTTTTTTCCGTTAGATGTTAATGTACTCTTAAGTAATGTCTACAAAACTAACACTATTTTATACAAATATAAAATTATGAATTTTACCCCACTTGAACGCCCTTAAAGAAAGCCCTTTTATGTGTAAGGCTGTAGCAAGAATCGTGTTTACCCACAAATTCTATTAAATAAAGGGCAAGTAACATTTATTTTCTGTAGTACTTTTACCTGGATGGATTACCTGCTTCTTACTTTTCAAATGTTTTTGTAAACATGCCAAGCTGCCTGGCGTTCGTTATTAAGGTTGAACGTTTTTTCAGTTCCTGTCTTCCGAAACTCATCTTAATATCCCATTGTTGTTGGTAATTACAGGCTAGGTTTTCAATCTATGCATTGCAATATATTAAATATACGCACAGAATATAAAATAACACCTTGTAAGAATCATGATTCTTTGTTTTAGTTGCTGGTACTTGTTGACAGATATTGGTGCGGTTGATTATAAATAGTTATAGAAGTGATGCTATTTGAAAATAATAAAATAGTTAACAGATTAATGCTATATACAGAGCAGTTTTGTTATATTAGGGTTCCTCCAAAATGCTTACTTATTTTCTTGAATAATACACGCTATTTTCAATGTCGGCGATGGAAGTTAGCAGATTTGTTGTTCAGGGGTGCCACTACTGCTTCATCAGGCCATTTGATTACTTCAGGTTATTTTAAAAGTTGTGTTATTCTGGTGTGTGTTAAAATATTGGCAGCAGCAGCTATCAAAATACAGAATTCCTTTATGGTATGATCTATAGCGGTTAGTTCTAAGATTAGTTATTATTTTGCTTAAAATAAAGGTATCTAAGGTTAGTAATTATTTTGTTAAAAATAAAAATATACACATATGTGTAATAAGTGTAGAATGTACATTTACACACTTTTTGGGCTAACATAATATACCTTTAAGTGTTTCTGATCATGCCAGTTCATTATTCAGGAAAATGTTCTGAAGTAGCCAGAAAATTTGGTTGCACCAGAACTAAGTCAATGGCAACTTTAAAAGAAATGGCAACGGATGTAACAGATAAAATTGTTTATAGTTAACAAACTGTGGCATATTCAGTCGTGACCAACTGGAGCAATGACTCTGAATCCAAACCATATCCGCTAAAGGTAACATTTTATAATGCTAGCTCGAAAATTATAGTGTCAAGATTGCTTACATTACCAGCACTGCAAGGATATGCCACTGGAAGAAATATTGGGGAAGTGGTTATCTTAGAATTGCAACGTTTTAATGTTCCGTTGGTCAATCTAATTGATTTTTCTGGTGATAATGCTTGTACAACGTTGGGACACAAAAATGGTGTGGCAACAGTTCTAAAACAGAGTCTGGCAGCATTTGTAGGTTGTCCATGCCACCTTATCACTCTCGCTGCGTAGAAAGCAGTAAATACTCTCCCCTGTCAAAGTCGATATTTTGAGAAAGTTGCTTTGCAGCCTATTGCAGGGACTGTGTTCAAAATTTGTAGTTCTGGTGGCAGTCAAGAATAAGCCACTACTTGAAGTTGAGTATCACCAACTTGAAAATCAGAAACAAGACTCCAAGTTGAGTCACTAGATGATGCTGAGAAGATTAAATTTTTCACTGCAGTAAGTAAGTATTTTGTAACCCCTGCGATTACATCTATCACAAATTTCCATTGAAGGGTGAAGTTGTGGGGAAAGCAGAAATTCCAAATATTGATAATATTTAAATTGCTGCCTTTGTTTCATTTTATTGTGCCAGTGAAAAGGAATGAAGGAATGAGAGAGTTGACAATACAATGGATAAGCTGCACAAGCAGTTCATTGCTCTCCAGTTAGAAGATACCTCTTCTCTTGTGAATACAGATGAGCAGTGACATGGGTCACAGTATCTCGTATTGTAGGCTGGCATGCACTCCCAAAGTTTGACAGGGTGGCCAAAGTAATGCTCTCAATGCTGCCCATTCTTCACAGCAATGCCGAGTGTGAGCGGGTGTTAAGTCTTTTGACAAAAACTGAGGCTGAATTCAGGTCATAGCTCTCAGTCCAGTCTTTAAAAATCATGTTTGTAATGGACCCCTTGCATGAAATTTTAAATACATTGAAATGTATGTCATGTTGTTAACAGTGAAGTAATATAAAGATACCACAAAGAGTTTTTCTTCTAAACACTATAGTTTAGGAATGGGAAGCAAGCAAAGTTTGGGGAAGCAGCAGACGACCGAAAACATATTTTGATTGGTCCACGTCACAAGCCATAACGGCCAGCACTGGTCATATAAAGGCTTAGTTTAGCATGGCACTCAGTGGGTAAAGTGTAGCGTGTTGGTTACGGTACTTGGCTACTATTTTTAAGGATCCGGGTTCAAAACCCACGTATGTGATGCATTTTTTAAATAATACTATTAGATGGTTTTACAAGAATCTGATACAAAAATGTTTTAGTAATTATTTTAAACCGTCTATTTTCCATTTTCGCAACCGTATTAATATGATGTCTGAAATGGCAGGATGTCTGAAATGTGCGGAAGTAACAGCGATTTAAATAGAATGTGAATCGCGAAAGTTATTTTTTTATGTGATATAGTAGGATAGTGTACCTACATTTAAATAATATGTCATATATGGTTAAGCTTGCATTTACGCTAAATGTGTTTATTTTGTGCATGTTCAATCACTCTTTACTTCACATATTAGTAATGAACGCGCCATTAGTGGTAAATAGTACTGCAGTAGGCTTACGCTACACTGTTATACAACATAAATAACAATTTTTTTGCGGTACGCTAAACCAAAACCACACAATAGCCTAGAAGTATTCTTTGCTGTAAAAATTTATGTATTGCATATGAACCTAACATCCATAATGAAACACAAAATACTATTAATTATACAAGATATTAAATTTGAGTAATGAATCGACGATTCTATGCAAAATCTGAGAAACAATATTATACTAACCAGAAAGATTATTGAACTCACTTAAGTTTTCCAATCTCAGCTCAGAGAGTAACTGCACTGCACCATCGTGGCCGACACTTAGTGTGGTTCTATTTTAAAGTAAATGTATGGATATTAAATAAATAAATATAGTAATGGTTTGCGCTAATAAACAGGTTTCTTTAATTTATTATTGTATATTACAGTGCTAGGATATTGCTCTGATATTGTGCGCTATAACAATGTGCGTAACACTAAACTTTTATAAAACCTTTGACTCGAATACCTTTGAAATGTAACATTTGTTACATTTTGTGATTGACTACATACATATAACCAAACGAATCACTGTAACAGACTTAAAAATTGTTTCTTATTAACCAAGCGTAGTCTGGTATTCCGCCGGAGTGCGACGGCAGTCAGCTAGCTTGCCAAGGCTCCGTGTGTACTATGGCTTGTAACGTTACTGCACGTTTCCGCTGGCGTTTTAAAAGTGCGAACTTAAGTAGCTGTAGTTACCTCAAAAAAAAATTTCAATACACCTTGAATTTATTTTATATGCACGTAGTGTGGATGTTCTCATTGAAATGCACTAGTAGGGTCCATTAAGTGCAGGTAGACAGGAGTATGTTATGAACAGCAGTTTTCTAAAGAATTCTTATAAAAGGCCAAGAAAACATCTGCAGCTTCTGTGAAAAAATAATAATCATGGTGATTGTGTGTGTGTGTTTGTGTGCAGACTACTTGCCTTTTCATGTTACATGTTTTTTTGTTTGTTTATTATTTTCAAGATTTGTGCATATACTTTCTTTGTCATCATAATCACGGAAGAAAACATTTCAGCATCTTCATCATGAGATGGTAAGGAAAATTGGGGAGTGTTTGTGGAGTTAATTCATTGTAGAGTAGGAATTTTGTTTATTGTTTCATGAAATGGTAATATTTTTCTGGTCAGTAGTTTCATTTAAATTGGCCACGTGCTGTTTACGCATCTTATAGTAATTTTTATGTATTTTAATAATTAAGGTTATCAAAAGTTGGTGAGTCTGAATACTTACAGTACTACAGTACATTGTTTCATTTATCGGTTCAGACATCGAGATAATTTTATTCTAACAATATTAATTTTTTTTGTATGCTTCAAATCATTATTTTTTTCATAGCAGCAAAAAACATCATATTCAAATGAGTATTTAGTTTAATGTAAAGTACAAGTCTGGCATATCCTTTTAAGTTTATTGTTCGTTTTAAATCTAACCAGTTTTTACTGATTTAGTTTGTTGCACTGTCAACCAATATCGCCGTTAGTATTAACTGTAATTAAACTGTACACAAATCATGCAATCACCTGTCCTAGTTTTTGAGAGCTCACATTTACTGCCAAGCCATTGTGCCCCTTACGACTAGCAGCAAGGTTGGTGAATAAGAGGACATGCCAGTGTTGCCTTCATAACTGTGGCCTTGTGTCTGGTGACCAACTCACGAGTTGTTATTATAGTTTTATGTTCAATTACTATTGTCTATCACTGTTACGAATTCAGCAGATTCAGCAAGCTAGACATAAATATAAGTACACTTGGTATGAGTGTGAGTGATAGAATGAAAGAGGAAGAGGAAAGGTATGAGTCACCACACAGCTTGCCTTGCTTTCGTGTTGCGCGTGACCTAACTCACCAGGCGTCTGCCGCAAGTATGCTCTTTCGAGTTTTTCAGTGATTTTTTTTAATATCTGCAGCTTATTGATGGATTGTAACCACTTATATTATTGCTGCATGCTGAGGACTATATTTCTAAGTAACTGTTCTTACTTGCAATATCTTGTTTTCTGTTATGGACTGAGAATACTGTCATTGTCGTGTTTTTGTTGGCATAGTAGCCAGGTGTCGTAGTTGTGAGACTCGGTTGTACATGTAATGCTGAATCAAAGAATATTCAAACAAGCTTCCTTAATTATGTTCTTAATTTTCATGCTCGTATGTTTTGATTATATTGATTTTGGGGATCAGTTTGTGTAATATCTCTTTTTTTTTTTTTTTTTCAGGCTAAAGTTGGTGATAGTAATTACATTGCAGCATTTCATCATATTGTTTTGCCTATTTGTTATGAATTTAATCCAGAGTTGGTGTTGGTATCTGCTGGCTTTGATGCACTGGATGGTGACCCACTTGGAGGTACTGTATTAAAGAAATTTTTGTACTTAGTGATGTGCTTTAAATTGTATAAATGGTTTAGTTTTGTGTCATTATGACATACTTGCATGAAATTCTAGTACACATTAATAACATTATTTTGTACATTTATTACAAAATTTTTAATTACTGCTTCTCTCTTTTCTAATAATGTGCACTAAACATTAAAAATATTCACAGCACATACATTCAATTGTTGGGTGTGTGGTTATTCTAAACTGCGAATAGCATTTTATAAACTATTCACATTTGAAGCCCAAATACCATAGTTACAAAGTGTGAATAATTGTGTCTATGTATCTCATGATTGCTTTCAGTTGTGATTTGCAGTCTGTTAATGCATTAGTTTTTTTGTGCAGGTGTTATAAAAACAGTAATTTTAGCTTATTTCAAACGTGAAAAAGTTACAATACTCTGTTTTGACAGTGTTCCTGACCAATGAAACTGTAAACGAATAGATTGACGTGAATACGGCTGACAACGAAGGCTAATGCCATCTAGATTTATATTGTCGCATGTAGCACAAGCTTTGGCGAGGCAGTGAAGCAAACTAAAAGTGTGATAAGTGAAAAGCAGTTCTCGATGTTATTATAAACAAATGTTAATAATATAATGAAATTACTTTTGTCTTCATAAATACTTGTTATTACAGTACCTTGTAAATTTACTGTAATTGAAACTATCTTAAATGTACCACAGTAAATTTCTGATCGCTAAGCACATTTACTGTGGTGTAGTGTTTATTATTTACATTTAAACTTTTACTCTAAAGGTGTTTATGTAAACATAGTAGGTATAATCTACTCGGTAGCAGTAGTTACGTGATCAGGTCTGCTCAGTCGTTGGATATTTAATGGTTTTTTCCAAGTGTACTTAAACTCGAAAAAGAGTACTTTGACAGCCTATAAAAAATTTGCCAAAATCTGAAGAAGCAGTACATATAATTTGCCAAACTGGTAAACCTGTTTGATTAGACCATGTTCGGACAATGCAGAATATCCTTTTGCATTGATTCAGTATACATATGTGGCATTATGATTGCATACTAGTGTACAACTTACATACTACTGTATAAAAATGCAAGCATTAAGCTCCAAAAGTGTTCAATAGCCATAAGGGGTTACGAAGTGAAGGTTCTCCGATACACAACCGCCACTGCTTTTTGCATTAATTGAGAGTTTTTGATACGCAAATAAATTTAAAATGTTAAAAAGTTATATGTTCAGAAAGCCTAGTAATTAATAACATAATTTATTTTACACCTTTATTATGTTTTATTTTTTGGCAACATTTTTACTTTATAAACTCTTCCACACTTTTCGTCCAACAAAAATACTGTTGTAACAGTGTCTGCTTTATTCAACATGCGTTTGTATACCTTACAACATATTTTCTTTTGTGTATGCTCTCGGAAACATGTGTTTGTTTACTTTTTCCAAGTGCGTTGTTGTTTTTCGTATGCTGGTGGTTATCTACCCTGCTCCTGACTTGAGTAGAGCTGAGTAGATCCGGCGGAGAGATTGAGTTGAATATTTAGAGATTTTGGACAGCACTAGACTGTATATGCACAACGTTTTTGACTAATTTTAGTTATGTCTACTCAGTCAGGTAGATTGATTAAGGTTTACGTTAGCACCTTAAAGCAGCTGTGGACTCTACTAACAGTATCTCCCTATTGGCTGTTAATTTTGCTCTGCCCGTCCATTCTGTGCAACTTCCTATCTATTCTTTTCCCATTCCTCAATAACAATTACAATAGTTTAGGTTAGTTTAAATTAGTTTTAATTAGGTTACATTAGTTTAAATTCTTAAAAATATTAGAAAATGCTTGGCTCTGTTCAAGGGTCTCTTTTGTTAAGTTAAGATATTACAATAACAATGTATATGTGGTACTGCTCTGCGACTCCTGTCTGCGTGGAATAGTGCGTGCACAGTTCAAACCAGCCAATAGCATGGTAGTCTCATCTATTAATTTTTTTCTTTTTAGAGTGCAGACAAGCTTTTGTGTTTACTCGTCTTCAGAACAGTGTAGTGTATTATTAACACACAGGAAAGTAAGCCAGTTATGTTGAATTCAAATATTGACAAGTGTTATTATTAATAATTTGTCACTACATTTTTTTAATTGAAACCTTAGTGGATTATTTATTTATCCAAATGATCTATATAGTGGACATAAATTCTTTGTGTTAGGTTACTCATAAAATGCTAGCTCCGTAAGTTTTCAGCAAAATTTTTAACATGATCAAAGATTGTGGAAAAGGAATTTTCGTCTTATTGTTTAACATTTTGTGATCCGTAAGATATCTGTTAGGTTACTGCTTATGATTGTATTACCGCACCGTAAGTCACAAGGAACGATGAACAGCATGATTTCAAAAATTCGTAGGAATATTAATTGTTCGTATTTCACTCAAGTATTTTTTTATGCGCCTAGTGACACAAGATAATTTTTTTCTTTTTTTTTGAAATGCCAGAATTAATTATTTACTAACAAATATTCAAATTTTCGAATTCTGAACTATTCTCACCGTTTCAGAAAATTTTGCTGTTCAATTTTAAAATATTAAAAACACAAATATCCACTATTCAAACACCCCTATTAAAAATACGTTAAAGTTGACCACATAAATTTTAATGCTTAGCTTGAGCAAAAAGTGTGTTGCCTAACAACAGTAAGAAGTTCCAAAAAGTGAACATACCGAGCTAACAGTTTGAAAGCGTTTAAGCACACCTGGCTCTTACAGACTGGTGATGGAGTATTCTGGCCACGCATGTCGAGAATATAATACAACAGATTAATATTTCTATTAAAAACAATTTTCCTCCCAATAATTTTTTGGTTTCTAATGAGTGGCCTTGATAGTTGCAGCTTGTTGGACTGCCATATTTGATCAAATTTTGCTGGACCCCCGCCTACCTCTGGAGTTATTGGCCAAACATGGGTACCTTGAGCCAGCCTATTAGCTAAGTCATTTCAACATGTGGGGCGGCCATACAACAAAACAGCAAAAACACAGTGAATTGAACAGATGTCGAAATGTGGTCGCAACTTTTAAATTAAAGTTACTTATTTTATGCCAACCGTGTCATACTTTACACATTTTTTTTAATAACCACTTAATACATAAACAGTACTTTCGTCTCTAACAGCAGACCATTTAGGTCTTTTCTTGTATAAACTACACAGATTCCATTTTGTATTGTCACACTGCATTGTAGAAAATATTGCATTTTGCGTAAATTCAGTTGTATTGCTGACAGTGTAGCTGTTGTACACGTTTATAACTCATTGGAGATCATGCCAGACCCATTCTTATGACATAAACAACTGGATGTAACACAATTTCACGAGCGAAATGTAAGTTGCTCTTCTAGAGAAAGTAAATAGACAATGCTAAACCAATTACCAAGGACGAGAAGCGCCCAATACTCAACGACCCGCCATCGGCCAGGTTCCCACCATAGTGCTCCTAAGAGCCAAACCCACCAAAAGGCAAGAAACATTTGTCATGACCTATGCTCGGGGCAATCACAACAGGAAAGCAATAGATCAGTGAGAAAACAACACATACTTTTTTAGAATTAAAGCAGTATATTCAGTAATAATATACATCAATTCCTCTCTCTGCACAATTCAGTTAATTTTCGGAGGCACAGATCCATACATAGACCTTTCACTAAATGTCAATTTTACAGGCTTGACCTAAGAGCATTTTGCCCTACAACATGCCAAAACAGCAGTCACACACTCAGTAATCTTCTCGGCTTCTCGTCATAGTACCACAAATAACACATTATATAACTTGCCCATGCAGGTGCAAAGCCCTTACTCACTGTACTCTTTTGCACCAGAGTCGAACACTACCCTAACATATGGCACTGATCCGCAGGGGTTAAGCACATTACCCTCCTATATAGACAACTCAAAGCCTTTCAAATTCAGCACCATCTGTTCCGAAATGCCAACACCTCACCTCCCCAGTCACGAACCAGCTCTGTGCACCCAATTTTGGTTTCCGACTGATCTGGACAAAGTTTTAACAGTCTCCGGCGATGTCGCAATCGGCACTTTCCAAATGACTCGAAGTTTCATGAGTCTCTTTTCCCCGACTTCTACGAAACCATGAATCCCGACAGGGATCCTCCTCCAAAGAGCCACACTCCCTATGCACGGAAAAGGCGAAAATCGGGACGACTCACCATTTCAGCAGATTCTCGGCAACCACTAGTCGCCAGCCACATACCTCGGCTGCGAATAGGCCATCCAAACCTCTTGTTAAGCCCAAGAGCAATAGGGCGATCACCCCTTCAGAAAGAACGATGAATCTTCCCGAGTCAAAAACCATTGGCACCCCTACTTCGTCGGATCACACCCACTCAGGTCGTCCACCATACCAGTTACCTCCTCCTGCCACTTGCCTTGTCAGAACAGAATGAGTGCTGTTCGCCCCTCCTCCTGCCATGCAGGGAGAAGGGAGAAGCAAAATAAACCTCGGCCGACAGACGTCCTCAAAGAAAAGGGAAACCAAACCAAAATAATCAGACCAAAATCTAGCAAACTATAAAAATAAAACCAAAAACAAACACCACCAACCAAACCTACCATTAAGGAACCAACCCTGACCAGCCACCTGGCTGACCGCAATAACAAGTCCAATTACGTTACAGGGACATCAACATGGCAGCACTGGTTTTTACTTAGCTGAAATAAACACTTTTTTTTTTCTCGAGTTGTAAAGATGCAAATAAAGTAAGTGTGGTATGGTTAGTCATTAAATTAAATTTTCTTTTAAATAAAAGTAGAATTGAAAAATAGGTAATTTCCCCCTTATAACAGTCTTGAACGCAGAATAAATTTATTCTTGATTATGAAGAGGTGACACCCCAAAAGCTACTAAACACATGTTGTATTTTTATTAGTTTAGAAGTTTGCTCAAATATAAGTGACAAAACACATTGTAAGTGGTTGTATAGTGCAGATATTTTTCTTTTGCAAACATATTACAGTAAATATGTCTTCATTTATAAAAATGTGTTACTGTTTATTTTCCTGAAGTGTAGGGAACAAATAAAATATGGCGGCTGAATTGACTATATTTCTATTGCTCACCAGTGTGTGCGCGCGTGGGCGTGGGCGTGGGCGTGGGCGCACACGTGTTTGTGTACTTCGAAGTCGTATAGCACCTCTGGGATTTAGTTTTTGGTTCTTGGATGCTGAATGTCCCCAGTTAAACAAAATTGATGCTGGCAGGCAGAACACTTAGGCCGGTATTCCTAAACGTTTGTATAAGGGTTTAGATTCATGACATTGCTTATTCAGGACTAATCTGTGACTTTTCCTTGTTCTAATATTATTACGCATGAGTAGTATGCTTAGCCCTACAGACGGCTACACATGTTACAACATATTTTACCGCTTGCTGGATGAATATTGTTTTTAACAACAAAAAAGAGAAGAAAAACATTCGAATCATACAGAAAACAAAATTCTGTGGCAGCAGGAATACTAAATAATAACCCACTAGCATTTTAAAAGGCCAAATAATCCAAAATCAACAAATTTGTGGTTTTAAAAGCATTGCAGTATACGTATATATATTTTTTTGGATATCACTACGAAAGTGATTCAATAGTTCAGGTGTAAGGTGTCGGCCCGGTAATAATTTTATTTGGGTTCGAATTCTGGTCACTCAAATTTTTTATTTTTTTATATATTATGTATCACAATAAAGTAAAAATGAAATTAATGTTTATTTCCATAAATATAATTTCTAAGCATTAAACTTACTCAAAAATATAGAAATAAGATAAATGTAAAATGAACCATTACTGAATATAAATTTTTTCCCCCTGTAAATTGTAATCAACATGTAGGAATACCACGTACGGAATATAATGACTTGACTTTTCTTGTTCTTTAAATGGTTAAGCCTACAAATAGAATGAATAATGGACATACAATCAATAGGCACCTTTTGTAAACCGGCCTCGGGTCTACTTAGAAACTATGCAATTACAATTGTTACAAACTGTTATATACCGTTGATTTAAACACATTTTTGTAAGATACGATACGTTTAAATAACATTCAGAAATTCTGACTATGTTTTTATATACAAACATTCCAATATATTTCAAACTAAATTCCGAAATAAAATTTTACAAGTAAAATAAAACGAATGTTGTTTATATTTTTTCCCTAAATAACTCGTATTTAATCTGCGTTACGTCATGATAAATAAAAGTTTCAGAAATAATTAAATGTGTTCACTATATATTCACCTACGAAAAAAAAAATCTGTAACAGGATGTATCCAAAACAACTAGCGTGCTATAAATAATTTGTAAAATTATCTCCATTCTCGTGGCATTGTAATCAAAAATTTAGTTAAATATATGAAAAAAAATTTACAGATTCGTAAAAGTCTAATTCAAAAAATTGTTTATACACCACGGTAAATCTGCTTGCTGGTTCTGTGACTTGTGCATAGAGATGATATGACATTTAATAGGCGTGCCAGTGCTGCTCTTAACTTAATAGTTTTTTCGGTATTTTGTAAGGAAAATCTCAAGGTAAGTGATCACGTTTAAAAATTGCAGTTTTATTTTTAGAGTAGAGATACTTGTACACTAATCTGCAAATTATATGTGCATATATCAAAAATGTACAAGCTTAACTAATACGACTACTTTCCTTAATTTTGTACTGAACCCGCGTCTAGCAGGCACCGTAGTTACAGGCTGCTAATCTTGGCATTGCTAAGCATCGACCAAGGCCCAGTGCCACTCACCAGTACCCTTCCCATTAGAACACACATTAAACCAACGACAATGACACAGGGTTCTCTAAACTACCAATTATGAAAGACAGATCTGGGCAAAACAATTTATTTAACGGAAGTCATCATACAAAGCTTAACAGTTCCACACGTATTCTCCACTGAGAAATTGATACAGAATTACAATAAAAGATTAGGAGAGAAATACTAAGCTGCTGTGGCCGACACACGCGCGCCACTTTATTCCATTAAAAAATAGGGACAAATCCCTAGTCGTACAGGGCTCGCGGCCGCGACAGCACACCCTCGACGTGTCATCAACGCAAACAATTAACCAAACCTAACTGAAAAAACACGAAAAAACAAGAACACTAAACTCAAACAAAAGGAACTTACCGATGACACGGCTCAGGTGTGGCACCGCGGTCGCAAGCTAAACACAACCGCCCACGGTCGGGCCCGGGAGAAGACTGATTGTCATGCAGACGAGAGCGTCTGAGCTGGGCACGGGAGGGAGAAGTGGGGGAAGGTGGGGAGAGCGAACACGAGCACATCCGACGGCGGCCGAGCACGGCCAAAGTCCGAGCGGGAAGTTCAAACCATTAAGCGCACAGGGCACAAGCACCAAGTTCCTCCAAAGCTACCTCACTGCCAGTCCAGGATATGTAAATTTAACAAATCTTCAAATGTGGTGAACCGGAGTCGCCGACTCCCGGCACAGTACAAATAATCCAAGAATGTTTCAATTGATCATGTAGACATAAACATTTGAAAATATTTCTTTGTTTCTTCATGTAATTCTATCTTTTAACATAGTGAAACTACAACAATTGGAGCTAATTAAACCAAAGTTTGAAAAATTAAGTTTTTAATTTTACATTTTCTTAGAGTTGGTGTAGTTTTTATAGGAGAAAATAAATAAATTCATGACATGAAATCTTGGGAATTAGAGTATGTTCAGTATTATAAACGTTGAATCGTCAAGTTACGTTTAATACACAATTTCCTTGTTAGTTATGTGAGATAATTTCTTTATTTTAATGAGGCTATAGCTTATTAAATTTATGTCGAAAATATGTTCTCAAATTTTTCTGCAAAGTGAATTATAGTGGTAGTAATATTAACCAGAAAATAACTACAAAATGTAATTTGTTAAAATGTAAATGAAATAACATGTGCTGAAACAATTAAAGACCAAATAGCCTATTTTATCAAAAGAAGAAAAATTATTAAGTCAATTTTATACAATTACCCGTTTCACGTAATCATTGAAATTACATTTTCAACTTACCTTATCATAAATTTCTCCACGAGGTACTAATAAATATTTATGAATCATACTGTGTTAAAAACTGAAAATGAAATATTAAAAATACGTTAATATCATACATATGTACCGAGTTTTGTGATTTCCAGATGCGTGGTTAGTATAGATAACTCATGTGATCAAGAAAACTTAGATACTCACATTTTCAGCGTTTTGATAGACTAATATAAACGTCTCTCATCAAAAAATTAGTTTTGTTTATCTCATGAAGAAAAAACATTTTAAATGACTGCCATTATGAAAATATGAACTAATTACGTATAAGTGTAATCAACTTTGTCTACTGTACTATATTTTAATCAAGATTGTTTATATTAGCTTCGTATATTCGATTTTTTAATGTGGAGGAGAAATTGAGAAACACACAAACGGACAATGGCAAGTAGACATAAAGAAAAAGAAGAAAAGCCTTCGAGGTCCTGCATACGTGTGCACATCATTATGGTAGCCGTTTTCCCAAGCCTCCGAGAGGTGCGCCGAGATTTGGCAGTTACCAGATTATTCAATAACTGCTGAACACACATGAGTGATGTCTGGTTAGGAATATTATTCAAAGATTACTATACGTGTGTATACCAATTTCTGGTTCAACAGTAATCATTAAAGCATATTGTAAAGCAGCCAAAATGGCATTGAAATCTTGCTACAGAATCCTCTATAGGGTGCAGATGTATACAACTCACCTTTATCATCAAAATTACTATTATGTCTTGTATAGGTGAGTTTCGGCGAAAAAACAGAACGCCAGTTAGTTACTTGCGACTAGAGGCTAGGGTAATGAGTGATGTGCATGCTTTCTCGAACATACAGCTTCCGCATTTGTAGATCTCGAACGCACAAAAGACGTCGACGTAGATACCAATTTATAAAAAAATACAACTTCTTTTTTACTTTGCACAAGAGATTGTAAATTTTTTTTTTAATACTTAAATTTCGAAAGATGTATTACCTATATTTCAATCTATATTACTATGTTTATTATTTCTTCTAGTTTGAAACAATTTAAAATGCAATACATTACGTTTTAAGCTTAAAAAATTAACGTGTTTTTGTTAGATAGCTGTTGAAAGTCACTGCTACTTGTTCGATAAAAAAACACTGCCCAGCGTCGCCTTCATTTATTTATAACTGCACACGGGACTGCAAATAATAATCGTGACTTATCCGATACCTTAAGTGCGTTTAGGAGTACGGGTGCACGTTAGGACTCAACCCTTGCGTTTCTGTGTCCGGAGATGGTAAGCACATTATTCCTGTCCAAACCGGTACACCGTACATTACCGCTTGCCTGCCGAAAATTGTATTTAACACAACGAGAGTCGACATACACAAGAAAATTGTACATAAAATAAAACTTTATGATGGCGAGAATGTTAAGTGATAAGCTACAAGCTTTTCAAAAACTTAAAACTGTTAATAAATAAGAAAATTATGATTTTGTAGACAGTTTGCTAAATGCAGGCTTTAGTATAAAATTTTTGCACTGCAACGATATCAGCGCAGTTGGCTCAGGTGACAAGGTTGCCGGTCGGCCAGTAAATTATTGGGGTTCAAATCCTGGCTGATCCGAAGTTTTTTTTAACTTTGTTTATATTACACAGAATATTATTATAGGTGATTCGGAATAAAGTGAGCGTTCAAAAAAGTCCTGATTCATTTCAATTTCTACCAGTTTATATCTTTCCGCTTCATGTAAACATCAACATTGCCACGTGCTGCTATTTACATATGCTTGTACAATGTTTACATTTACGTTACACTGCTCCGATAAATTTTAGCTACAATATGCAATCATTAAATGCACTGGTGTTGAATATGTGCTATACTCAGTAGTAATATTAGTTACAAATGCATGTGAGTAAACGTCTTATAACACCGGTTTCTCTGCGTCTACTCTTAACGGCGGTGCTTGCGGCTATTACCATTAAGATTCTCGTAAATGCATGCACAGTATATTCGAACTTTTAAATTAAAACCGCCACTAAAAAAAAAACACAACGCCCGCAACTCAAGAATTCAAGTTCTGTTCAGTATACTGCAATGAATGACGACGACGCACGTAAAATAAATAACATATTTTCTTAATGTGTGAAACAGGAAAAAAATGCTGTTTCTATTTACAGATACTTAGGCTGGCAATCATAAAACAAAACAACTTACACTACTATTGACTTTACATAATCTAGCAATGATATTCATAAACAGTCTCTTCTAATACTTTTGAATGTGATTATCAGAAACTCATATTCTTTACACAACCGACAAACAAACTGAATGACGCATTTCGCTTCCAAAATCCCAGCAAAGCGGCAAAAACCTAACTCTGATTCCATCTGTTGGTGAAATTTTTAACTACCACTGTGGCTCGAAGAGTTAGCGGTATGTGCCAACGATAATCGACTCAGTTGCATCGCTTTGTGCTGGCGCTAGTTAAATAAAATTATACAATCAGGGGGTATGTCAATAAGAACTTAAATAAACATTTTTAAGTATATTAAATACAGAGAGGTCGTTTGCATTTGGTGTTGTTTCACTAATGCTGTATTCAAGTAATAAAATACACAGAACTACATGCAATTAATCGCTACCAACCATACAAACAATAATGTTACTGTTGTTAATGTTGACTTATGTGCAGCAACTGCTAGTGATTTTTTTAAAGGTTAAATCTTTAGTGCTCACTTTATTCCGAATGACCTATAGTATTAGTACGATTACTTTAATTTTAGGAAATTTAATTTCTACACATTAAAATAATATATTTGACCATAATGATGTTATAATCAACTATTGGTAAATAGTACAAACTAATTGCTTTTCGCTGTAAATAACATACAAAACATATATAAAAATAATTTTTTTAATGTTTTACGTTCTTTGAGAAATTATTTACTTTGTTTTGTGCTAACCTTAAAATAAGAAATGTTGTGTCTAGAAAAATAAAAATTTGTCGTCACATTCAGATGTACATATCTTAGTTTGTGTTTTTTAGATATTAAAATGACACAATTGAACAATTAATTTTCCAGGATAATTTTTAATGCTCATAACAACAGGTTATACTCAATTAAAATTTACTAATGCATCTTCACTTTTCATTTTGATGCATCTAAAATAACAATAACGCAGTGTAAACATTATTAATATAAGCATTCTAATTCGTCCACATTGCCCTAATCATTCAAAAAATCGTAATTAGTAAACATTTTGCATCACAAAAAAAAACATGTTTCTTTAGAAACTACTAAACATCTGCGTTATATTTACTATCAACATATTGTTAAATAAAAGCACATTTTAGATGTTGACAGTTGACAGTCAACATATTTTAAAATAGCTCGCGCGCTGTATCAGTGTTATTCTGAAGCCTTCGAAAATTGTCAAAAACACTTTATTTCATATATTTCAAAAACAAAAGGTAACTAAGGTAAGTGAGCTTTACGTATCATCGACACCCAGGTTGTTAGAGACTGTTTCAAAGTGAAATTACTGGATACAAACGAAGTTTCGACTGAAGCATAAATTTCACTTTGCTAGAGAGATGTGTTCAATGAAATGATAAGACCCATTGCTTGAAGTATGGTCAAGTAATATCTTATGACAAAAGAGAAAAAACTTGTCAGTTTAGTGGGTTGTGTATAGAGGTTTTGAGAGACCTAATTTATGTGCCACTGTTACTGTGACAATACCTCAGTTTTTAGTATTTAGTTGCGACGTAATAAAACATTATATTTTAACAGTGATTGTGAATTATGTTTTGAATGTAATTCCACATGTCCGAATAATATGCTAATATAACATTTCAGGTCATAATCAGCATAAAAATATGAACGGAAACACTGCGATTGCGTGGCTACTGTTTTTAACTTTTAGCAAGAAACAGTTATTGAATATTTTAATTGTGACCGTTATAATCCGTGATTTTCATCTCTTTGTTACTGCAATTATTTTGTAAACAAATTAAAATGCTAAATAATAAGTTTCAAAAGTACAAAGTTTAATGTGTTCTTGTTATAACCATGGTAAATTGGCAGCGCTCATCATGCCTTCATTTGTTTCTAGTCTCGCGCAGGCCGGCGAATAATAAGCAGTGACTTACCTGACACCATCTTGGGACACTGCGCAAATACGTCTAGGAATACGCTCAGCGAGTTTGGTCTTAGTCGTTGCTTTTCTTGCGCCTGAGATGGTAGTGTTTATGTAGACCCTAACTTATTGTTTAGGGATACCGGCCTTAGTGTAATTTTTTTCTTTGCGCCCCTGCTTGTGGGCTCAAACAACATTCCAAAATATCCAACTGTCTTTTAATTACATAGTTTCAACCACATTTCTGTAATGTACTAAATGATCCAGCCGAGCACAACCCTTGCTCTTTTTGTAAACAGACGTAAGTCATGCACATTAAGTGTAGGTAGGCAGCCTTTTAAACAAGTGTAATAAAGCTTATTTGAATATGAAGGATAAATTAGTTACACTTTTTCTTTGCCATCTGAACATCAGCTTTACAATAGTTGAACGAAAATGACACAACATGTATATATCTGTGTGTGTGTTTGCGTTTGTGTGTTTGTATGTGTATGTGTAGTTACAAAATGTACATTTTAAGTCATTATTATTTAAATGGTTGCTCATAAGTTATTATTATTTGGGGGCTTTTACTCAGATGGTAGCTGCACAGATGGTATATTTAGATATTATTTAGGGTTAAATTACTTTAAGACCGTTATGGTTAAACGGGCATTTACTCTACTACAATGGCAGGTACTCTGAATACAAAGACGTTTACAAAGTATTATATTAATTTAGGAGGGGAGTGCAATATTACTGATTATTAAATTATTATGTTAAGTTGAGAGTTGCTGCCACATAACTAGATCTGATGACCTTACTGAAAGCTGGAACTGTGAGGCGATGGCATCGACAAATGAGCACACACCCGCCGGGACTCGAACTCGAGCCCCGGCGGAGAACTGCTGTTGAATGATGAGTGCTGGTGGACGACAGACCGACGACAGATCTCGTTTACTTGGAAACAATACCATATATTGGCGTGCTTGTCCTCAGTATTATGCAACTACGAGGGGGGTGAGGTGAGTTTTTGTCTTCCGTGGTTTCTGAACGCTGGCCTAGTTGCAGTTCGAATCTCTCACTGTCCGGCTTGCCAGGCAATATCACAACTGTGTGTTTGTGTGTGATTTTTTTCTCCCACTGATGTTGATGAAGTATTCGTACTAAATCTCATAGTAAATTATTCAGCGACATAGTCTCGATTTTGTTATGAGGGGCCACATTTTCCAATGCACCCATCTTCCTTACTAAAACTGGTGGTACCACGGGTTATCCGTCTGAAAAATGTATTACTTCAAGGTGCCAAATGGTGTTATTTATGCGTTTTTGTACCTCAATGCAAAATATTCTACTTGCAGAAAATGTCTTACATTTTTTTATGAGCAAATTTGTTTTTGTAAACAGTTGTACAGGATAACGTCATAAAATAATTTTACATTACAAGAAGGAAATTTGTATGCTACACAGCTAGGCCTATCGTTTAAATAATTAGTACCTTCATTTTAATAATTTAAACTTTTTAAAGGAAGTTGAGCTGGTGCACACCGCCTACCCAAAATTAACTAATTTAGGCCTACCATTCTGGGCCAAGACTCAGAATAAGCAGGACTCAGTAACACACAGGGCAGGCAGCCAACCCACACGTGGACCTGGTTCCAACTGGTTTGCAAATTTTCCAACAATAGTTGAGAGCAAAAAGGGCCGAGGCTCAAAATTCTCTCCTATTAATTATTCAAAAGTGTTGTCGCAGGACCACAAATTAACATAAAGAAAGGAGAAACATAAATTATATTCCAGAATGTTAAATAAAGGAATTCATACTGATCAATATTAAATAAAAAATTATAGATAAAAAAACACAAATTCAAGTTGTCAACTAATATACACTAGACCCCCGATTTTACGAATACTCACGGTTCCTCTCATCGCATTCGTAAAATCGCTACCTTCGTAAACTCGATAGCGGCTTATTTTTGCCCCCCCCCCCCCCCCCACCTAAACAGAAAATTTTAAAATTGCATTTTTTCTGCAAAGAGTGTTTAGGCCCCGACTTCCGTAGCGTTTTGCGGGAAATTAATTAACGTAATAATGTAAACATAAATTGATATCAGTAGCCAGACGTCACACTGTTGAGCGGTAGATATGACCGACTCTTGTCCCCAATAAATGAGAAAATCGAGATTCCGAGTGTCTTCTCTTGAGCGAATAGCCCGACTCCCGTAGCATTTAACGGAAAAATAAAGCAAGTGATAGTTTAAATATAAATTTGTATCAATAGTCAGACGTCTTATGATCAAAAGAACACCGCTAAACAATAGATATGATCGACCTTTGTCCTAAATAAAAAGAGAAAACCGAGCTGTAGAGTGCCCTCTCACGAGCGAATAGCCCGATTTGCGTAGCGTTTAATGGGGAAAAAAAGTAGGCATACCTTACTAGTAAATTATTCACCAAAGAAAGAAGGAATAAGCGGATGTATTTATTCATTGCGCAGTTTTATATAAGTTAACGTAAAAACATTCCCTCGACATTGTTGATGAATTGTACGAGAACGTAGATACTAGTAGCGTGTAGAGCAGACAGATAGCGCAACTGTACGAACGTTCGCAAGATGGATGATAGATAGCGGCACCGTAGCATATACCGACGTTGTCCCAAAAACGCCATTTTGTGACGTTCTTACCTAAAATCTTTGAGAATTACATGTATAAGTGATTGAAAATAATCACTTTCATAGTCAGTATATGTTAATTAGGAGTTCCGGGATTACGTAATACACGAACGTCTATTTATTTTCCAAGTTCGACATACCCGGAGACGAATGTTTCTACACTTGGAAAATAGGTAGCGCTATTGTCGTGCTCACTTGTGAAACGTACGTTTTACGACACGCAGTAACGCATTGTTTAAGAAAATTATGCGCCAAGTTATTTGGTTTAAGTACGTGTGGTATTAACGCAATAAAGAAAAACATTACGCTATTATTTATAGGGTTCGTGAAAAAAAGTAAACTCATTCGGCGCCAGACGAGAGAGATATAAGACGTCGTAAAACAGCCTAGAAGGAGGCTGTACTATAGTTAAATGCGCATGCGCTGGAACTTTGCGTCTATAGTACGACCTCAATATAGATCCTAATACGTCTTAGTTGGAGACAGGCCGGTCGGCTTGGCACAGGCGGCGCCGCCGCCGCGCGGTTTTCAAACTGTCCCTGCCGCATTTTTTATCGGATTTTCGCTATTTTTGTTTTATTTTTAATATTGTGACTTACCAAGTAATAACGGCAACTCTACAATTCATATTTTAATGCCGTGAATTAGATACAGTATGTTTTATTCATTGTCAACGTAATTCCTTACAATTTTTTGTCATATAATTTAGTTATTTTTTTTAGGGTTCCTGAGATTGTATTCGTAGAATCGCTACCTTCGTTAAATCCAGGGTTCGTAAAATCAGGGGTCTAGTGTGTGTATATATATATATATATATATAAAATGTGTGTGTATGTGTGTATTTTTAAAATCTCCGTAACAAGTTGCAACATTAACGTGATAAGAAATGAGTGTTAAATTCCTTATAACATCACGCCACTTTAAAAAAAAAGGTTTAAGTTACTTTTTTTATATTTAGTTAAGTTACTTGTGAAAATTTAGTTTGATAGCATAAAAAAATCTGACAGATTGGGCACCCCGAATACTTTAGGTAGGTAAAATACACCGTGCTGTTACATATTGTAATAAAAATATTCAGAACGTTTTGTGTTAACAAAAAATATTAAGTTAAAATCCTTGAAGATTATTTTATCACAATTTCTAGGTTGTTAAATCCAAAAAATAGATCTCAGCATGGCCGAAACATGCTGCATGGTGGCGATGGCCAAAGGCAAGAAAAAAAAAACTTTCCTGAGATTCAGACATGGGCATCACTCAGGTCCTCCAAGGACATATCTGGAGGTACAGCTAAGGAGAAAACTAGGCCATCAATTCAGCATACTACTAATCAGCTTGTAATCAGCTCACATCAAGGTTAGGTTTCAGCATGACCACATCAAGCCTGGCAGCGTGGACCGCTGTTCAAACGATAAAAATAGCATGAGAAGAGAGAAAAATGTAACGCAAATAGAATGCCAAATGACAAAAACATAATAAAAACTCACCCAAAGGTGGACGCCCCTCACAGATAAGATGCTCGCTCGTTGGGCGGTAGCCAAGTCACGTGCGGAGAAACTGATTTGTGGAATGTAATGCAATAAAGACCCGGCAAACATAGCAAAAACTCCATTAGAATTAATCCTTACATTACAACTGCCGAACATAACATTGACTTATGTCAAAACAAGAAGAAACACATTTATAAAAATTCTATGCATTAATTTCAAAGTTTGTGACGATCACAATAAAGGTTACTAAAAAATATACACATTAAAAATAAGTCTAGTATGTACATTCATATGAAAGTCCGTGACAACCAGTGTTTTAATAAAAACATAAACACATTTTAAAAAGTCTGGTACATTCATATGAAAGTTCGTAACAATCTCATTGAATTTTAATAAAAACTTAAAAAACACATTATAAAGTCCGATACATTCATATGAAAGTTCGTGACAATCACAATGAATTTTAATAAAAGAAACACAAGCACACACCCTCTATCGACTAGATTGCTTTCTCATTCACTCATAATAAGCTTGGTTGAAATGTCTGATTTCTGTACATCCATAGTTACGCCTTTAATTTACAGAAGGAGAGAAACACATTTTGTTTACAAGAGTTCTGTATTTGCGGGTGTATAATGCGAGAATTTTATGCTAATTTAAGTGGTGTTGAATTACCATTCTCATTTATGTGTCTTGTATTTAAGTACATAACCAGCAGAAAAAGTGTACTAGTATCATTTTTGCACCAGACAGTTATTACCTTAACTGTTGTGTGTTGAAGGCCGCTTCTCAATTGAGTGGATAAGGGGGCGATAGTGTAAAGAAACGTAGGCAAAGCTATGTTGTGAGAGCCACTGTAACTGTGCATGAGTCAGTCCAGGCGGCAGGACGTGGCTTGCAAGGGCTGGTGTGCAACCGATCAATAACCATCTGGCATCAACAACAGGATGCCTTGACCTTGACTGCATATCACCCGCCCCTCTTTCCTGTGCCCACCCTTTTATCTTTCTCTTGCCATTACTGCCATCCAGCACATTCTAGCACCACACTTATCGCCCACCGCATGAGTACTGTAAACACAAGCGTTGAACCTGTCACAGTTTGCATTATATTGCAGCGCAATTATTTTTAATGTTTTGAGAGGTTGAAAATTGCCTTTCACACTACGCCGGCAAATATAGTAACACGTAAACACACTTCATATGAAAAAAATAAATCAATAAAAATCAAACAACGCCTTTCTTAAAAAAAAAAAGTCTTAGATTTTTATTTATTTACTTATTTTTTGTTTAACACCAGAAGTGATGTTTTTGTTTGTAGCACATCTTATTTTTCATAATGTAAGAATGTCAACATAGTTCAAACTCTGTTGTGTGGCATATTCCAACAGTTTCTCAACGTGTTGTATTGCCTCGATGTGTATTACTGAAGCTTTGTGTTTGCCTTCAGTTTCATCAGATTCATTTGCTTCTTCCCCTTCGGCATGCACTTTTCTAACAATAGCTTTTTCATTTAAGTGTTGGAAACCTTGTTCATGATCGTCAGACCTCAACCACTTACTAATGTTGCATTTATCAACATCTTCTAAGCCGGCAACATTTTTCACTATGCTTGATAAGCTTGTTGCAGTGTTCAATTCTTCCTCTTCAAAACCTTTGAAATCACTCTGAAGTGGCAGGGGGAGGATTTTTTTCCAAGCATTTTGAAGTGTGCTAATCTTCACTTTATCCCAGGCTTTGTGAATGCCATGAATAGCATCAAGAACATTGATTGTTCTCTAGAAAATTAGCACATCTGTGGTTTCATCAACCAACTGTTCAGTAGGTTCGCTCTGTAATGCTGCTTGACAGATGCAATCACGCCTTGATCTAACGGCTGTATTAGCGACGTGACATGTGGAGGCAAATATTTAACGATAATCTTGCCATCACTGGAGGCTAATTTAGTTGCTTCTGGGTGACAAGGTGCTTTACCTAACAAAAGAATGGGTTTTGCTGGTATTCCCTGGCTTTCAAGGGAACTGCGCACACTGGGAACAAACTTGGTGTGGAACCAATCGGCGAAAATTTCACTGTTCATCCAGGCGCCCTTCTGTTGTGTGTAGTGAACAGGCAGGTGTTGTCTTCCCTTCAGGGCTATCGGGCTTCTTGATTTACCAATAACGAGTGGTTTTAATTTGTGGGTTCCAGTGGAATTTGCACAGAAAAGTACAGTTAACCTTTCTTTACTAATTTTGTAGCCCGGCGCATTGCACTCATCCTTCAAAATTAGGCTTCTGGTTGACAAGTCTTTCCAATGTAGCCAAGTCTCGTCAGCATTAGAAATCTGGTGTGTTGACAAATCATGCTCCTCTATAAAATCGGAAAATTCAATGTTGAATGCTGATGCTGCTTCTGTGTCAGCGCTAAGCTTTTCTCCTTGCACAGCAATTTCTCTTATTCCATGCCTTTTTTTAAACCTGCTTAGCCACCCGAACGAAGCAGAGAACTCCTCCTCAATTTTTAACATCAGGTGGAATTCTTTTGCTTTTTCCATCACCAATGGGCCAGAAATAGGTTCACCTTCGGCTCTGTTCTGTTGGAACCACATATACAGTGCATCATCCAAGTCAACGAAGTCGGATGTTTTTAGTGTTTGGCAATTTGATGGACCCGCACCACTGTCCGCGCGACTTACACTTTCCACTAGCATTTCTTTGTTTTTCTCTATGTCCCGTACAGTTTGTCCACCAACTGCAAAATCCAATGCTAGTTTAGCCACTGTCTCGCCGTGTTCATTTTTTTAATAATTTCTAACTTTTCCGCAATTGTTAAAACTGTCCTTTTACGCTTTGTAGACATGTTTGGAAATGACACTACGAATAGTACCGGTACACAACAACTTTTCCTAGTGATAAACTTGAAAGGCGTGTCAAGTGAGACTAATGCGATCAGATAACCACTTCAAGTATGTGGGGAGGGGGTGGGTGGGTGGTTGAAACTCCATTGTATTGCAGCTCAAGTTACATTATACCTACCGACTGCCGGCAGCTGGCGGCCGGCGCTTGGATGCCAGCGGTGGTGGAGGGTTTGGGATGGCGAGGGCGACGGTGTGCCGCATGGATAATCGGGAGTTTACTGTATATATATAATATAATGAGATGAGAACTTGTTGCACATAGCCTGAAAATTAAAAATATGTATATGTAAAAAACCTAAAAGTGTGATTAACTTATAAAATCACTTTTGTAATTGTTTTCTATCTCCTTTGTAATGATACACTGTAAAAAACTGTCATTTTTATAATTCTTAGAAATATTTTAAGTTTATACTGTCAATATCGTTATTGCATTCACAAATATGCTAAAGTTTCACATCCTTTTTTTGAACTATTATGCACACAACAGACACACACACATATATTTATTGCTACACTGCAAAGAAATTGTATATTGATTTTATATATTTGTAATCAGTAAATTATTTCTACTGTCAATTTGGAAGTCACATATACAAATATGCAGTGATTTCACTTATGAATTTGAATAGTTATGTACACATAACAGCACAACATTGCTACACTGTAAAAAATGTAATCTTTTTAGCTATTATAATCACGGAATTATTTCTACTATAAATTTGAATGTTATATCTGCGAATATACTGGAATTTCATGTATTATTTTGAAGATTTATGTACACGTAACCACACAATATTGATCACTGCAAAAAAAATTAGTTTACTATTGTTATAAATATATAATTAAATTCTACTATGAATATCAAAATTTTGCTACAAAATAAACAGAAAATTTGTTTTCCATACTGTAGAAGTATGTAGACACACGCACGCGAACATCACTGACACACTGCAAAAAAAATGGTATTATTTTTTTGTGAATTTTATAAGTGTTTTGTTTCCATCATATATTTCAAAATTGTATTTATAAGTACTCCAACGTTTTGGAAGATTTATATACAGATACTGCACACAATATTGCTACACTGCAAAAATGTTAGTAATATTTTTTGCAAAAAAGTTATGAATATTTTATTATTTCCACAGTCTGTATCACAATTAAATTTCCAAATATACTGAATATTTACTAGTTATTATGAAGAAATATTGTGGACACACATACACAAACCGTAGCTACACTGCAACAAATAGTATCGTAATTATGCAATTTTTGTAAGTTTTATATTTTTTTCTACCATCAATCTCAAAATAACATAGTAAACTATAGCATTGTATTTTGAATAAATATATACAAAACAAACCATTGCTACATGGCAATATATATATATATATATATATATATATATTTTTTTTTTTTTTTTTTTTGCAATTTTATAGGCCTACATATTGTATTATTTCTACAATCAATATCAATGTTACATTTTCAAATATACTGACGTTTCACTTATATTTTGAATAAATATGTTCTCACACACGTGTATACTATTGCTACACTGTAAAAAATTTTATGATATATTTAGCAATTTTTATGAATATTTTATAGTTTCTACCATCTATCACAGAAATACGGTTATAAATAAACTAAACTGTCACTTTTTTTATTTTGACACACACACACACCACAACAGTGTTTGATAATTTTTTTTGCAAATTTTTATAAATTTAGAATAATTTTGCAGTCAATTTCAAATTAGATTTACAAATATCTTGAATCTTCAGTAATATTTTTGAAGATATATGCACACAGAATACAAAACACGTATGTACTCACAGACATTACTGTAAATAGCAAATATAAACTAACAAGACATCTAATGTTTACTGAAATTCGTATTTTGTAAATATTACTGCACAAACAATTTTTATAATGTGAATATTACATCTCACAGACGAAATTTACTGAATGAATGAATTTTACATGAACAATTGCATTACAACCTTGTGTTTTATTCATAGGGCACACAGGCAAAACACAAATTTTTGGAAAAGTTTTGGAAATGTTCCTGTGTTGGGACAACACATAACATGTTGGCAGTTATGAGCATAAAAATGTTCTTTTGCTGCAAGTGCAGCAAAAATTCATGTATTTTACCTAGACATTTTTGCAGTGTGAAATATGGTAAAACATAGATGAAAACAAAGTCCTACATCACACTCAGCACACATCCACCTGGTGTATTTTCTTGTTGACTATTTCTTTGTGCTAGTGTTGTACTGTGAACTACAAAGGTGTGGTAACATATGAACGGCGCCCACCTTTGGAAGGGATGCGAGTCGAACAGAACTCTTCCAGTAGTTATCGAACAAGGTTGAGGCGGAACTGTGCCAACTTACTATTTTTTTTTTCCTGTTCTGATATTGTACAAGATACAAGAATTCACAATAATTATATCCAACAGCAAGCAAAAACAACTTCTTGTACAATTTGAGGGACTTCCTAGTGCTGTGCAGAAAACTTGCGTGTCGGCTTTATCGATAACCCCCCCCCCCTTTTTTTTTTTTTTACTGACAGAGGCTTCAAAATATTTTCCCTTGGTGAGCAATCCTTTTTACCTCTGTTTCTGTAATACTGGCGTGAAAATATTTGTGGTGCTGATGTCATTTCTGTCTGAACCAGAATCACTGATAAAACTGTCATCGCCACTCCCTAATTCCCAGTTGTAAATAATTTCACCAAGTTCTTTTTCAGAAAGTGCTTCTCTAAGAAAAGGTTTCACTTTATTATATGGTTTATGTAAAGTAACACCAAATCATACCATATAAAATGCAACATTATTTCATTCATTCGCAAAAAAAATATCACATCGTCCAGCTGCACAAAAAAGTAATGTTTATTTTTCCGCAACAATCATTATTTACTGCAATTCTTTTGTGCAACAAAAGACAAAATAATTGTTTACAACATATTTCAAAGTGACACAGTAAATGGATTAAAATTGCATTTTGTAAAAAAAAATGTATATGTATTTTAACTTTAAATAAAACCTAACTGTGACTGCCACGACACCTATTGATTGAAAGGTGAATCCAAGTTGATAATCGGCGTAGCATTGATCTTCATGAATGTTTAATATAACCCCAAACAGTTGAAATAATGAATGCTAGATAGCAGCACATGCCGAAGGCTCTCAAACGTAAATGTACGACGATACTACTTTGAGACACTTCCAAAACTTATATTTACGTGCATACTCAGGTGTACCACTATAAATTTGTTCGTAAATATACGTTGTCACCGCTCAGTTAGGTTGGAGAGGAAGTTGGCTGATTATTAAACTTGGGTGCAGGTGTAAAATGAAGCGGAGATGGTGCTGGATTGAAAATGGGCACCACCTAGCAGTTTGCCTGACTAGGACGGTGTGTTGTCGATTCAGGGCGTGGTTTGTTTGGCTGGCAGTCCTCTCCTTCCTGCAGTGGATGATGATGCTGTAGTTGGTGGCTACAACGTGGAAGCACTCAGAGAAAACTAGCTAACTCACCACGTGGGTTCTTTCGGGTCACCCACACAACCCCTTGCCCTAGGACTAGAATGATAGTCAGCTCTGACACGTTATTAAATAATTTACAACAGACTTACTTGGTTAGCGGTGTTTTATTTGCAACAACACAGGTAGCACGTTACAGTGGTCGCCATGTGGTCACGCACACAATGAAAATACACTTTCACTCTCTTGTTAAACGGCGTTTTAAGTTGGCGCGTAGGCCGATACAATTAAATTAGGACACAATAAAGATGAGTCTCTGTAGTAGAGTCCTGGTAACACTCTGTCAGAGGCGGCTGACGGCCGTAAATGTAGATTCCTCGGCCCGGACGCGCAGGCGGAGAAATTAAGTTGAAGAGCATATGCGATAAGCGAACTAGCTAAAGCACGAGGTAAACGAAGAGGGCGAAAATATGATTAGAAGATATAATTACCTATTGCAGTTACTATCGGTGAAAGACAAAGTTGAGAGCTCTCTCTGGGACGCAAGTCCTACCTCGTGGCCGACATAACAATGAACTGGGCGACAAAAATGGCGTCGTGCGTGCTCCTAGTCGTCAGGTACGTTAGAGTACCGTTACAATAATGAGAATGAAATTTAGGTGAATACAATTACAATTCAAGTGACGGTGAGACATATAAAAAATAAGAATTTCTGGTGATGACAAATTCCTTAATTAACATTCCTTTAAATTAACATACAACAAAACACTGACCCTGAAATGTGTGACCACGTGGCTGAATAAAACTAGAAAAACTTAATATTAAAATGACTCTTGCTGAAGGCATATTGATTGCTGGCCACAGCTCAGTTCTCAGTTTGTTAATATTAGTTTCATATTACGTTAATAAGCACTGTCTGATTAGCGGTGAGGTTGGTGGTGGTGGGGCGTTGTGACGTCACGTGGAGGCGGCGATTCAAACTTTCACACGTGTCGCTGGCAAACGACCCCGCACTCACCGGCACTGTTGGTGTTTTGGTAAAGGGGGGGGAGGGGGTCCGGAGCACGCTGAGAAAACACTGTGACACGGTCAGGACGGGCTTAACTTCCCAGGCCTAGGGCTTGGGACGACGTCAAAGTTCATACTCATCAAAGTGTTAAAAAAAGTTTTATGACCATGTCCATGCACGTACTTCACTGACATGTAAAAAAAATTATAATATTTATTACTTTACATTTGTGTCGAAATGTGAATCCAAAGTTCTTGTTAACAGGTGTTTATTCATATTTTATCAAGTATACTTGGGCATTGCATGTCATGGGACACTCTTAAAAACAGAATGAGTTTTTTAAGACCGTTCAACTTGATTTACTGTTGACTCGTGGTTGGGTGAGGTGAGAGGATTGAGGCATAAAGGTAGTGGGTGCACAGTGTCTGATATAAACAGCACGTGTCTACCTTTCCTAGTTCATACCACTCGTCCTAAAAAAAGTTCTTCTTTTGCTGAAAACTCGGGAGAAAATATGAGGTTGTATACGAAAGGGGTGTCCGCCCCCTTCCGGTCATTGGGCTGCATCCCTGGTCTCGTTGCTTGCCTCGCAGTAGACAATAATATTTAAAAAAGCAAGTAATTACCTCAATTCTCTTTCCTTCCTACACATCTTCAAACCCATCTTTTCACTTTTTCACACTGAAGGTTCCGTAATGATGGATTTTGAAAAGAAATGCCATAGTCTGAGTGATAAGTGCATACATACCTCTTTGACCTACTGTCCCATTTGCATAAAAGACAACATTCGTAAAATATTAATTTATAGGTCTGTATCTCTCTTATAGATGATTTGAAACATTTAAAATATATATATATATATATATATATATATATATATATATATATATATATATATATATATATATATATATATATATATATATATATATATATTTCAGAGGGTCTAAGCTCAAGTTCGTGCGAGTAGAGCTCGTTGCGAGTTATCTCATACGGTGCAAAACGTATATGAGATGAAGTCTGTAAGCTCCAACACCGTCCACTCATATAAGCCTTACTTATTTGAAGGGAGTAACATTCAAATGGAAGTGTCTATCATTTAGTCAGGTTGGCATCCATGAAGTGAGAAAGTAAAAAGTTTGGATGGGCAGCTGCCATTCACAAGTCCAGTTCATATTTTGACACTTGCATGGTGGTGAATTTAAAAATTGTGGAATTGAACAAATGAAAATGGAAAAAGGAAAATTCCTTTTGAATTTGTGGTGCTCGTAAAGTATTTATCAATTTAAGACATATATTTTGCTGCCTTTTATGGTTCCACAAATGAATTTAAAGAAAAAATGTGAAAAATGTTCAAACTATCATTAAAAAATAATAAGATTTTTGACACAATTTTTGACATAGTAAATATGGATCTGAAAGTTATTATTGAGGGTCTTTTTGTTTATTGGTGAAATCTAATACATAACTAGCATAGCTAGAGGGAAAAATAGCTGAGTGTGATATATTCAATTGAGTCAGCTGTGACTCTATCGCCGATTTTATAACGTTTTTTATAAGACGCCATCCTAATAATAGGAAAGGGTTTTTTGCCACCATTGTTTTGTTTATATAATTTGGCTACTTTGCAAATGATACAGATAGTGAAGAGGTCCACGTCGGGTTTAGTTGGTAATTTTTAGTGCCTCAGGACAAGTTTATCTGCATTTTGAAGATGCCATTCCAGAAAGTCTCGGTTCTACTTGTACTTCTGACATTAAATATGTTGGTTCATTGGCGTGGTGTATAGCTTCTATTGCCATGGGACTGTTTGTGATTTATAAGACAATTCGACTTTCTTAGCTGGGAATTTAAGAGTTTGTTATGAGACTCCGCTCATGCTCCTGGTTTTTTCCTTTATTATGTGTGTGTCAAATAATTTATGCTATGAAGATTAAGTTAGTGATACCATAAAGTTTGGTATTTTTCACATAGGAAAACTCTGTTGGGCATCGTAAAATACTTTAAATATCTTATTTATACAGAGTAATTACCGACCATTTAAAACTTTTATTTACTACTGTGTATTTTACCATACCTTCTAGTGACATATTGTAAGGATAGATGCACATTCAAACTAAATATTTATCAGTCGGTGACTTACATTTTACATCACATCACTAACTACACACTGAGAATGGTGTTCAGCCAAGCTAGTTTCTTTGAAACTTTATGATTCAATTGAGAGTGTCTTCTTGAAATGAAGTTTGGTGTTGTATGTTTTGTTTTATCTCCGATAATCTCTAAGATTTTTCTACGTATCACTTGTCCCAATTTGTATACACTTGCCACAGTTTTGCAAATTATGTGAGAAACCCCTATAGTTATTTACCAAGTTTTTGGTTGTAATTTTCAACATTTTTAATCTCTTTTTGCCCACATGGCATGCTGGATGCACATAAATGTCTATTATATAACTTTAAATATGGAATGAGAGATACATAAAATACTATGCTTACCGCAAACTGGCAGTAAGAACATAACTAAGGGAAAGGCAGGAGCGAATACTACTCAGAGCTTCCACAACATTTAAGGAAATTAACAATTTATTTAACTGTATACCTTTTAAATTTAATACACTTTTTTTTGCCCTCTACTCTCCAAATGGCAGTATTAATATTTAACAATTGTCAATAGTGTGTAGACCTATAGCTGTTGCTTTAATCATCATAGCACTTACAACAAAAGTTAAATCATTAACAGTCTCACACACTTGTAATTCTTTTAAATTTTCATTTAAATTATATTTTCAATATCAAGAAGACAAAAATAATATAACTAACTGTATAAAAAAATTTGGCTTGCCTTGACCAAGATTTGAACTTAATGGCATCTGACTAATAACCTACCATGTCACATACAACTTCGGTAGGTAAGTTGTTATAATATTTAAGTAAGTAGTTAAATATTCCTTTTAGTTACAATTAACTAATAATTTTCAGCTACAATAATTTTGTACTGCTGTTTTATTGTGTTTCATGCAAAAACAATTCTTATATTCCAGGTGTGCTGTCAAACTCCCTGTATTTCAAGGAGATGGCATTTCTCATAGCAGCCATGTTGCCTGTTTATCACAGGCAACTTATACAAGTTATCATTTCGTACGTGCCTACCCAACAGAGTGCCAGCTCGTACGGTCTGGACGTATACGAGGGCTCTTGAATGGTTTGAGCTTACTGTTTCTGGAAATCGTTTGACTTACACATCCGTATTCGAGCTATTCGTATACGAGTTCAGCTGTAGCTTAGACCCCCGGGCACCTTTTCCATACGAAGAATAACTTCTTACATTAGCAACATGGATTTTCTATTCAAAATCAACAATTACTAATTTCTTTGGATTTCTATGCCCTAAGTTCACATCAGTTTTTTCCCGGAAATCAAATAGTTGCAATGTATTAAACTCGGTCCAATACTATTTGATATAGTTAACCATCAACATTTTATTAAAAAAACTACTGGCAATCTGACTCAATTTTAAATATATATAATAATAGCATATATTAACAAGGTGAATTCTAATACATAAGATCAGTCAGGGCGGAGAAAGGTAAATTTGCATGGTGATATATCATAAAAAAGTAAGTCAAATGAATAATTCTGAATGTTGTTAGAAAAATTCATAAGCTAACGTGCTTGTTTCAACTGTGTACTTCATTCTTTATTTTATTCTCGTATTTGATTGCTAGCATGTGCGTAGAGCTTTTGTAAAATTCTAGTGAACATTAACAAGACAGTAAAACATTATTAATTCATATATTCTAACTACATGTATTAATAAAAATTTTCTTTATTTTTCTTGCAAATGGAAAATTTTCCATTATAATTCTCGACAAATTATCCATTCCACATTCAGTTGCCTCTGGTGTCCTTCAGGATGGTTACCTTTCATCTCAACTATGTACATTATTTATTGATATAACTCAAATAATTTAAGAGAATAGTAAAATACATTTTACAGCTCTTAAAATTGTCTTAAAACTACATCACATGAAGGCAACAACTTCTTAAAAGATTATATTGATGCAATCAACGTTGTTGCTTGGACAACAAAATTACATTAAATGCAATACATCAAATTCTGTTGAAAAATTAACTTGACAGATTACACTTTCAAACTAAAAAATAATACCATAATATTGTGTATGCCAGTGTTACTTTACTTTCACCATCACCTAATGGCTTTTAGCTCAAAAGTAATTGATTGACTTTATGAAACTCATTGAATTTGCAGCATTTAAACCAGACTCCACTAAATTTAATTTGCAACAATCTAACTCCCACAGATATAAGCTTATTAGAAAATAAACAAACCAGAACTTGTCAATATGTATTAAATATTTTTCATATTAAACATTCTGTTATTAACCTTCTTGAAATTTGAATTAAGTTAGATGCACTCTTCATACACACAAAATCCTAATGACCTCCATTCTTTACAGAAATATTAGACAATTTAGCTTTTAAAAATACCTATTGTAGGAATACGACCTAACAAAAGTATAGTAGCACTCACAAAAACAAATGATATTGTTTACGGACTGATAATAAAAACAGTAATGAATGTGCGAATCAAACTTTCATTCCAGCCCTGTCAAATTTCTACAACTTTTCTGTGATTATATATGTATCAATTTCTTGATTTTCACATCTCTAGTAACATTCAGAGAACGTACAGATCCTGAATTAATCTCCCAAAGGGGATGATAGGAGGCTAAATGCACCACCATGCTCAGACTAATCCAGGTTATCAACTGAGTAGCCATATTTATAGTGCAGTTAATCCTTGATTTATGTCATTGATTTACATTGTTCCTGATAAATGTTGCTATTGATTGATTACCTATGTTTCAATTTAAGTAGTCTCCAATTCAGACAATTCAGAATGACGTTGTTTATGATGTTCTATCGCAACTATAGTAATTGGTTCTCTTTGTTTTAACCAAAACAGCATATATAAATTGAGGACTGTACACTAGTTTTACATTTTATTTGTGCTACGTAGTGTAAGATACACAAAAGTCACCCTATCTTATCATACGCTGTGACAGGCACCGCCTGCCCACTTCATTCACTAGCGTGACATAGTAGTTTCCCCTTCCGCTCCATAAAAACTTTGGCCTTTAAGTCACCATGATAACATTGCATTCGGCAGAGTTTTAAACGTGCCACTGTTAACTTTATCACACTGTGAACTGTTATTTATGATTTTACTTTATAACTTCCAAACTGCCGAATTTATGTTAAAATTTTGTTAGTAAAAATAAAGAATACCTGTCCCATTGTTCATGAAAATGCAAGTTTTGCAACAATTTGATACATGCGAGAGGACTGTTGACATAAGTAAAGTGTTGTATTACCGTAAACACCCACGTACCTTGCGCATAATTTTTCCAAAATTTGGATGTCAAAAAGTGGGGTGCGCGTCGTACATGGAAAATTTCCATTTTGAGGGTCGGCGCGAACGGTAAACTTGGCGACAGCACGAGTTGCTGGCACTCGCGGGAGACTTAACAACCACGCGGATGACTTGGCCGTTGTTACGGATGCTCAGGAATGCGACTGTTTACCGGTACTTCATGTCGCCATTGTGTCGTGTACAGCAGGCATTGTTCTTTCTCCGCATTTCATAGTGTTATCAGCCCGGTACAATGTCGAAACGGCTTCGTTCATTTACTGCCGGTGAAAAGTTAAAAGTGATAGCTGAGGCCGAGAATATCGGTAATCGTGCGGCAGGCAGAAAATTCAACATATCAGAGTCTTGCATCAGGCAGTGGCGACAAGACAGAGTGAAGTAGCAAGATTGCAGTGTGAACAGGCGTGCTTTCAGGGGCATGAAAGCCAAGTTTCAACCCGTTGAAGAAAGATTACATGCATACGTAACTGAATTACGGCAGTTTGAATATGCGGTTACGACGGAGATGTGCCAGATGCAGGCTTTGAAGATTGCGCAGGAATTGGGTGTAAATCAGGAATTTAAAGCTAGTGCGAATTGGATTTACCGTTTTTATAAAAGAAATGGTTTATCCATACGACGAAAAACCAGTGTTTGTCAGGGACTTTCAGAGGCCTACAACGATAAGATTTTAGCTTATCAGCAGCACGTGATACGGTTACGGCAGCAGCATTCCTACCTCATGGAGCAGATGGGCAATGCTGACCAAACACCCATCTATTTTGAAATGTCCAGTGACACAACAGTCAATGCTACTGGCGTGAAATCAGTTACTGTCCGCACAGGTGGCAATGAGAAGCAGAGATGCACAGTCATGTTGACGATATTAGCAGACGGAAGAAAACTGCCACCCTATGTCATCTTCAAGCGCAAAACCATCCCAAAAAACCAAAAGTTGCCATCAGGTATTTTCGTTAGGGCGCAGGAGAAAGCGTGGATGTACAACCAATTTGTCATCGACTGGCTGAAGTGTGTTTGGGAACATCGCCCCGGAGCGCTTCTAAGAAAAAGAAGCATGCTCGTCATGGACAGCTTCTGAGGGCACCTGACTGAAAACGTAAAAAAACGTCTTAAGGAAGGCAACACCGACCAGGTCATCGTCCCAGGCGGCATGACATTGATGCTCCAGCCCTTGGATGTTTGCGTGAACAGACCTTTCAAAGTCCATTTGAAACGTCTGTACACAGAGTGGATGGCCACAGCGAAGCACACCTACACCCAGACAGGCAGGCTCAATAAACCACCTTTGGCGCAGATTTGCGAGTGGGTCAAGACAGCGTGGGAACTTATCCCAGAAGAGCTTGTTGTCAAGAACTTCCGCAAATGCTGCATCAGCAACGCCCTAGATGGGAGTGAAGACAACACCTGGGATGACGATGACAGCCCTGCAGACGGCGGCGGCAGTGACGAGTCTGGTGTTGAAGATGATGATGATGATGGCGGCGACGACTAGGACGATGACGAGGATGACGATGACAACGAGGACGACGACGACGAGGAGGAGGATGAGGACGACGACGACGACTTTTAGGGTACAGACTGTAACACCTTTTCTTCCTCCAACTTAGGTATTTTCTACGTGTATATGATGCCATTTGTAAATAAATAGGCGAGTTAAATTTATTTGCCTGAATATCAACACTGTTGTTTTCTTGTGATGTATTGTGATGTTTGTTGGTTATTGTTTTGAATTGCGGCCGGCCAAACCCAACGTAGCCGTATTAATTCCGCCGTTTTTTAAAGCGAGTAGTAGTATTTTAGCATCAGAAAAAAATTATTTATTTTTTTTTCAGACTTGAATGTGAAAATGGGGGTGCGGGTCTTACGTGGGTGCGTGTAGTACGTGGGTGTGTACGATATTTAATTCAGTGTTTTGTGGTGTACATTTTAATGCCATGCTCCCCTGTTTCCACTGTTTTTGGATAATTGTTCCGTAAGTCTACATGAGAGCAAATACAAAAACTGTTCAACAGTTTTGATTAAAATTTTTTTCACCATGTTGGCTATTTTTTCAAGAGTCGCATAGTGCAAGTAATGTGTTCCACCAAACACTTATGCTACGCAGTAGTTTAGCAGTTTACGAAGGTGCTGACATGAACTGATAATGTGTCTGCTGACACCACTAACGCATCTTTCTCTCTCTGCCTTTTTTGTTCACATAGCAGTGACTGGCAAAGATTGCAAGTTGATTGCAGTATCATTTCTTATCTTGTCTGGTCTTGTTCGGAAGTCTACACGACCATAGTATTTTATGTTGCATTTATGCCGTTGTTTACTGTTATGTTGTTGAAACATAAGCCAAAAACAATTACAAAAAGTCTGTGACTCACTACTGTCACCACTATTTTTTATTTTCAAAACAAAATGCCCAACAAGTATAAATTCATAACTAATGACATTTTTAACTGTTATAAAAGTACAATTATTAACTTCATACTCGTTCAGCAGATCTGACTAATGGTGTGATTGCTTTCCCTACAAAGTTTGGCTGCTGGAAAAGAACCAGTTTGTAATATGAGTGAACAGATAATTACACACTTGCCTACGAGTGTGTGATTGCAGCATTGTTACACATCACCCATCACTGGCCAGTCCACCAGGCTGTCAGTAGTGTGTCTGCATGTGGGTTGAGTCACACTGCCAGGCGGCAGCCCGAGTTCTGTATGTTCTTACACTTGCGCAGTGCTGTTTGGGTAAGATGACTCTGCAGGAAACAGTTATGTCAATCACGATATGAAGTACTTGACATGTCTAGAAGCTGCCTTGCAAGTGACCTATAAACTAAAACCTGTGAAGCACTAAGCCACTTTGTATAGCTACTTATTATATGCAGATAGTGGGCACAGGAGTGTAGGAAGCAAAAATTTCATGGGAGGGGGGGCAAAGTGCTGATTATCAAGGATTATGGATTATTTAACCTAATCTTAAAATGATAATGACATTTCGGATGCGAGGTCACAAACTCATGGCTGTTAAATAGGTAAATAAACAATTTTACAGTCTGAGACTGAATTGATACACAAATATTCTATTTCTATATTAATAGTGATTATTTTCAAAGTACCTACTCAATTAGAGTATCACACCGAGAATTAAATATAAATGTGCTATCGTAATGAAACTTTATTTATAAGCTTATACAGTATTATACGATTTTCGAGATCATACGAAGTCTGGACTATACCATCAACTGCTTCAAAAATTTGTTTGATTGTAGTTTAAAACTTTTTAAGGCACATACAACAGGCGATCTTATTTCTAATACATATGTTTCATTTAAACTACTTGAGTTAGAAATGGCAGTGATTGAACACCAAAGTGCATGCCTCTCGCGAAAACGGTTAGGGTTAGATTCTCTGTTGGATCACTATTGGAGATTCGCAAGTGCGAGTGACTTCAGAACTATGTCACAGCTTTGTGGGTTTTCAAGGAATCTCCAGTCTTTCCCGTCTTTTAAATCTGGCGCTACTCCTTATTTTATCTCACTTTAGCCCTATTGGCTGTTAGTATTTAAGGTCAACCTTAACTAAAGGTAATAGTTAATTTTATGGTGGCAGAACTGATTAAGAATCCTCAAAAGTCCTTTTACCTGAGTCAAGGTATCCATTTTTTCTATAGTATCATTGTCTCCTAAACTGTCTGTCCTGCGCTGCTTTTCAAGTGGCATTCCTGATGAACTACAGGGCTGTGCTGAGCAGCTGAAAAAATAATGGTTGATGCTGCTTTGAGTCATAATTATACCTGGTAAAAATGTTCTCCTTGAATACTATAATTTTACCACTACTTACACTTAATCATTCGCTAAGTTACCGATAAAAAATATTGCTTGCCGTCTTATAGTGCGATTAACGAAGTATATAAATGGGATGTTTGTAATATGATGCCTGGCGCGTCTTATAAGTTCACAACTGCTCATAGACGACAACTGACGACTGATGTATCTCCAAAGTTCGAGTAAATTGAATCATAAAGGTGCCTGAATCTAGGCACATGACTCACTAGACAGTAGAAAATAAATGTGGCAATACAGTGAAACATAAACATTACTTGTGTTGCGTTATCTCAACTTTCCTAAAAACTTGCTGCTGTCTTTGAAATCTGACATGCCTTCTTTCAAGTTTAAAGATAATAGCTACACTGCCTCCACAGCTCACACACACCCCACATCCACTCCTGAGCCATGCATGTATCAACATGAATCGTGTTTCTTTATGCGACTCGTAAACCATGATTCAAACTGTGAATTTTTGTTTCTGAACTGATACAATCTACAATGGCGAGTTTAAAAGTTAGGCATGCAACTGTTTTACATGCATGAGTCACATGCTCCTTTTAAGCTGTGTCATGCGTAGGTCTGTAATAACGTAATATTTCTTTCAAATATGTTAAATGTTTAAAGGGTTTTTTTATTTGTGTTAAAATATGCGCCAGCAGAACTATGAAGAATAGCTATAGACAACCATAGCAATACTATATATAGTGTATTTGAAGAAAATACCAATTCATTTAAATAACTTATTTAAAGTTATTGATAACAGAACTATAGACTTTCTCAACTAGTAGGCCCACTTTTGTTTAATAATATTAGGATTATAAACACACATATTTGCTACACAATACATATTAAAAGCTAATCTTGGAAATCCTAACATGCAAGTTTTTGATGTTGAAAACAAAAGTTTACGTGCAATAATGACAACTCTTCACACCAAACTGGTAAGTACATCGGCACTTGTGATTCGCGAATTCGACACACTGAACCGTACTGTAACAGTAATGTATCTACTGATCCGTGTATCGAAACAGTGGATCGAGACACTTGCTGGGACAGCACCTTCCTTAAAGTTATAGAGACTGATCTCAGGTTTCTGCCACTGTGTGCCTCTGGACTTGTTTGAATCCTCCGCCAAGGATGTGACATCAGCCGACGGTCTCGCTCTGTGATGTCTGTATCTGTGTAGTGCGCATGCCTCGCTGCTTCGTCGGAGCTCGGGTGTCTTCGGTAGTCTTCGTGTCCCCACCTTTGGCCGGCCTTCCCTCCTTCCTTCCCCGCTTCTGCCTTTGCGCCTCGCTGACCTGTGCTCACCACTCTTTCCCCAGAGCTTTGAGGAGTAAGTTGTGCCTCTCTCACCATCACCTCAACGCCCGCTCGATCGTTTTGTTTTAGTAAGTGTTTACTTTAGGGTCGTTCTTCCGTGTTACGGTTACGTAATTCACGTGTCCACCTTTTGTTGGTTTTGTGCTTAATATTTCCGTCTGTGTTTAGTTTTTGCTTACTTCTTCACCTTTCTATTTTTCTAATTCGCCGAGCCGCTGTTGATGTGGTGGGCGAGAAACTAGAGTCGAGGTATTGAATTTTCCATTTGAACTGTATAATACTCCTTCCGGTGTTCTTGATAAGGCTTACGACCCTCATTTATTTGTTAAGGGCATTGAGCCCGTTTTGCTTATGTTTTAATAATGAATTTGTATAATTTGTAACGTTTGTTATCAGTGCAAATTGACGTAAATACATTTGTCGAAACCGTGCCACCATTACGTTTGTTTTTGTAGATGTTGTCATTCCCACTCGAATTTAATGTGTATGTTTGTCTCTCCCTTGGAATTGTTGTACCTATGCACACCCCGGGATTAGCCCGGTTAGACCAGGCTTTCAGACGTAGGTCTGATAGATTGTAGTCTGGTTAACTAGTGCCTTGGACGGGCACAACTGAATCAAGGCAAAAGATTCAAATCATTAAAATGGACAGAGTGTCCCATCATTATGGTGGGGTGCTGAGAGTCTATTTTCAGAAATACTGTCAGAGGAAGAGACATCACAAGACCACCTGGGTAACGGAAAAGAGAGCATATGCTGCTACTGCTACTAATCAAAATGGAAAAATTATATGCTTACACTACGATAATATTTTTCAGTGCCGCGAAATATTATAGAAGAAAATCAGGAAAGATATTAATAACTTACTGAGCCTGTTTACTTTCTGCAGTTCATCAATTTGAGCAGATGTTTGGGGGGGGGGGGGAAGCGAAACATATACTTTGCCCGGCCATGAAATCCATGGCTGGGCCCTGGCACATCGTACTTACGCAGCTAATGGAAGGCAACTTTGTGAAAGTATAGTCAGATAATCCATCACAATGATCTTTATTACCAAGTTCCTATTTTTTGTGGAACATAAAATTAAGAAGTTTAAAATTAAACAGGAAATTTTTTTTTGTATCGCATAGTTGTGATTATCAAGCCGTCAATACAGTAATAAACGGGGGGTTTTTGGTTCTCGGCTTCGGTTTCTTATTCCTTCTACAAATTACCCAATTACTAATAAATTGAGTGTACAAAAGTTATCCTGCAGGTTTACTGTATATGAGTACAAACTTAATTATTTGTACAGTTTTTGAGGTACATGTAAAGGGTATCATAGTTTACAATTACTAACTATTAGAGCTAAAAATTTATATTTATATAATGCTGGTATAACACTAATTATAATGAAACTGCGTGGCCATTAGCGTGTCATTTTTACCTGCACCATATATGATTCCTTTAATTATTAACATTACATTATGTAGAAACGAAACCTGTTATTTACAGACATTGTTAAAAATACTTTTTTAAAACTGTATTTCAGCATTTCAGATGCAGCAGAAAACTACTTGTCTGCATCAAAGCTTACTGTTTCTTTTACACTATGTTATTGCAAAATATCAATTTATTGATTTCAGCTTATGTAATAGAAATATAGGAAACAAACAAAGTCTTATTTACTGTACAGGAAGTATATTTCTATGATGGCAATAATGTTATGCAATAAGCCATTTGTTATTTTTGACTTTTGAGTTTTTAAAACAAAAATTTGTGATGTACACTTCTTTATAATACACCACTTATAAATTTTCTGGTAGCATTGTTGGTAAGACTTTGGCTAAATAGGATATTTATATGGGTTTGAATCCAAGTTACTTTACAAAAATTTATGTTTTAGTACTACACAACATACCAATCATGTAATATTACTATAATACTGACTTCATAAAAATTTCTTTACAAATTAAAATAATGTATCAAGTTCATGACAAAAACTTTATATGTGGGCAATTCCCATGAGTTATTTTGGGATAGAGGTCTTATAATAGAAATAAAAGAGTTGAATTAAGTTATTGATTTACTAGCTCACAAAGCATACAAAAACACAAAACAGCAATCAACTGTAACTTTCACAACACAATTAGTTATGCACACAATTAATCCTGTGTCACAGATACGTTAATTAACTTTGACAATTAAAGCACAAAAAATGTCTACCATCAATTAATTAAACACTACAAATCACAATAAAATTCAGTGACACATCCAATCAACAGTCTTTCAAATAGTGATAGTGTACAACCTTAATGGTCCGCCGTGGTGATGAATCGTCGTGTGCTGCACAACACCCCGAGTGCACCACTGTCTTCACTCTTGAGGTCTTAGGTTCTACTCCCGTCGCGCACCTAATTCTTCGCCCGTCAGCCCGCTGCAGCAGTCCTCTTGGTTTGTCCAACACTGCTCCGAAAGTAGCTGCCTGCCGCCTCACAGTAGACTCTGACGTCACCAAGATGTTTTCACCAGTGTATCTCCACAACCATATAACCTTCCTCTAGCACGACTAATAGCGAACTGTCCTCTAATCTGTCAATTCGACCCTCTTATCAGGGTGTCGACAGGGCGGGAAAACCGGGAATAATCAGGGAATTTTAGTGGCCTGAAAAAGTCAGGGAATAGTCAGGGAAAATTCCCCGCCCCATCTCCTTTTTCGGAAATCGAAAAGCAATAGTTAAAATCAGTTAAAATGAGGCCTACATGAATGGAGTAGCGCGGACTGGCAAGCGTGAAGACGCGTCTGGTGCCTTTCATCGGACATCTCGGTACCATAATCCCGGGGAAGAAAGCCATAAGTAGCTGGGCCCGCTGCGTCATATACGCCACTTCTATCCGTAATCTATTCAGTTGTTTACGACTCGACGCTTCTTGCTGATGCGGAAGGCTGATAACGTGTCCATATCTCGGCTCTCTTAGGCCCCCCTCCCCCAGATGCTTCCTTCTGATGAGGAAGGCTGATAACATGTTGGCGTTTTTTTTTTTTTTTTACGTGTGCTATATACTCCGTTAGTGTGAAAAGCTGCTACCGGCTTGTAAAATGATACAGCTATCTTTTGTAACATAAGAAAGCAAATGTTAGCAGAACTGAAGTAGGTACACATACGTTCGCTTGGTTATGTCGATTTATTTCCTGATGATATGCCATGCAAACATAACTAGAGACAGAACTAGACAGACTACTTGCCAGATATAATCACAGTCGTAAAACAGAGCACACTAACAAAAGAAACTGCTGCCAACTTACAAATATAAAATGTCCTAATTACAGAACAACATATACCAACATACACACATATCATTCACTAGATTACAAGTTCAACACAACAATAATCCAACAGCAAACTTGCATCCTGCCATGCGATTTTTCCAAGGAATTTTTTTTTTGTGTAATCTTGTATAGTAAAGTAAACCCTCGTTTTACCGGACTATTTGGGGGGGAGGTGTGATCCGGTAAATCGCGAAGTACCAAAACCGGCACACGAAAATAGACACGCCGATTCTTTATAGCAGTGTGATACGCGTAGTAACGCACCGAGTTTGTATAGGCCGTTCGGAATAAAGTGAACACTAAATATTTAACCTTTGAAAAATATCACTAGCTGTTACTACATATAATTCAACATTACCGATAGTCACTTTACTGCTTGTATTGTTGGCAACGAAATATAACACAACATAGTTCCGTGTTTATTCGTATTTAAATACAACAATACTGAAACAAAATAAACTGACAGCGATATAATTATATTTTATATAATTAATAAACTTCTTTTTTTATCAAACTGTATAGGTACATATCGACTGAACAACTTATCTTACACGCGCAAACATAAAGTGACGTGTCCCAGGAGGTTAGACTTTTCCTGTCGTTAGCCGTTACACGCGGAAAGATACGAATTGACTGGAAATAGATATTTAGCAGGGCTTTTTCGAGTGCTCACTTTATTCCGAACCGCCTATAGTGGTCAAATCGCTGGAAGTGTACGAGGGGGAAGGTTTTTTGCTGACTGGCGGGAGTAGAAAGGTAAGCACGTGCCTTTGTCCGCTCATTCAGATAACCAAGGGTGTTGGACGGGGGAAGAGTAGGAGGAGAGTGACAGGAGGTGGCTTGCTATCAGCTTGGTTTCATGATACGTTACATGGTAACATGCGACACATGAACTTGAGCTACTGCTTTGTATTTCAAAGTAAAGTGTTTATTTACTAAATATATTACAAAAAAAAATCCATCTAAACTACCGCTGTTTGCATTGCGATGCAGTATCGTATACCAGTTGTGAGATAATAATCTAGCCGTCGTCCATGAGAATTTCTGAAGGGCAAGAGACGGACATACTGAGCGAGAAAGGAATGTGTTGCGCTAGTTTGTCCGCAGCAGATTTTATCTCTATACTTCGCACATTTACACCACACGAGCGCTGTTGAACATACACCGCCTCGTCGTGTGAAGATGCAGTAGCAAGTTTCACGCGTTTCCTGGGCCAACAATGCCAATGTTTTTTGTTCAACATCATATTTTAACACATAACTCTTTAACTAGTTTTTTGCTTTACGAATGTCCGACATAGTTTGTTTCGTGACACCATAATCATTACACAACTTTGCTACCGAAACACCGGCCTCTTAACTATTATATTAGTTCAGAATTTTTGCTTGATGTCAAAGTTACTCGATTTCTTTTCTGTCCTGTTGCAGACGCCATTTCATTTGAGAAAACGCATAATCTTTATCGCGCATGTACATCAACTGCGTAAAAAATTCAAGTAGACACGACAGTCGTTCTTGTCCGGACATGTCAAAACACCGATGAGCGACTAGCTCTGCTTACCGTGTTACGCGGCTAACTGTGCGCACGCCAGATGTCACTTACCAAAGCACAATAATCCTACAGTTTCGTAAAAAAAATGCAGGTAGACATTCATTCTTGCCCGGACACGGCACGTACCCCAATGTGCAATTAAAAATAGCTCTGTCTACCGTGTTAACACGGCTATCCATGCGCGCACCTGATGTCACTCACCAAAGCACAATAACCAGGTAGGTCTTGTGCTGCATGTGATAAGTAGACCTGACGGTGGAATAATTTTGTATCGCCAGATTTCGTCCGTTAAATACGAAGTCAGCTGAATGGACGTCCGATAAAACGAGGATTTACTGTACTTGGCTTTTTGATTGTAGGTAGTATGTAATCATTACATATGTTTATTATGGGATGAGAATTTTCTCCACACATAATATAATTGTGTACTACATGAAATTGTAAATTTAATTTCCCAATGTAACAATTGTATTACTCTGAATTTTGACATCAATTTAAATGAATTACTTAATTTGCAACTGTCTGTTGTAATTTTGATTTAATTATTTTATTTCAACATGCAGGATTAGAGTACGTAAAGTGTATTGTTTATGTTGTGTAAACTATGTAATGTATCTGTTTTTCCTGAGGTAAGAAGTTTTTACACAAATATTTTATTAATGTAGTAGGCCTTTTAATTTGTCGATTGTGAGAAGCCGTAAGTTAGGTATTACTGAAAAATTTTTACAGTCAAAATGTACGTAAGAGTTGTAACTTTCAGTTCTAATTTTTAATTTTATTATAGGCATACTTAATAAACTTGCAAAAATAGAGCACACAAATTATGTTGTTGGTGTGTTTACTATGCAATCAGTGTTTTCTGAGGCATGTATTTTTCATGCAAATATTACAAATCGTAGAAGTATTTTGGACATACATAATTGCAGCAAATGGTTTGTCACGCAAAACCGGACAATAAATACATGCAGACAAGCAAAAGGATGCTTTTGGTTGTTTACTTTTCTGTTTGTCTGCATGTATT